>CAKNWU010325582.1:0-18294 GCA_932072015.1 Andricus quercustozae
GCAAAATTTTTCTTTGCGGCCAGATTGTCATCATATGGTAACTTCATATGAGTGTTGCATCCAGCGCTTAATACTGACTTCATCTTAGAAGAATTAAAAAAAGTTATCTCGGATTGTGAAAAGAATGAACCTGCAGGTGCGAAAGGTAAAAATAATGACTTCTTTGAAAATCTATCTCTAGTATGGGACCACTATTTGCTCAAACTTTTTCATACTGTTCTAAGCTCTACAGAAGTTGCTAATCAATGGTGTGTTGTTGATACATTCATGCAACACAAGACGGACGATGAACATGACCCATAAAACTATCGAAATATAGCTGTCATAAACTCAATCACAAAATATTTGCGACGCAATGCACTGCTACATTATCAGCATGGGTGGAAGCATCTAAACAGTTGCCAGAGAAGCCAGCGAGTTTTAGAACGGGGGAGGGTTGCAGAAATCACTTATTCACACTCTATTTGGTAATAAGCATGCAGTTTGCCACTAACAAGAGGGATTATTTATACGTCATCCTTGTGGATTTTAAGATGGAATTTGACTCAATTAGTAATACTAAGCTTTCAGTCAAATTAAATGACCTGGGTGTAATTGGAAGAATTATTAGGATTTTGGTCTCGTTTTATGTCAATGCTGGTCTAACGCTCAAATGTGGTGAGTCCTACTCGGAAAGAGTCTCCGTGACGCAGGGGGTCTTACAGGATCAGCTTCAGACCTCTCCTCTTTATTCTTTTGGCGGTCAATAGTGTAGACTTCTTTATAATCAATGGTATGAAGGGTCTGCTGCTAAATGCTATCAGATATCTAATTATGCTTCTATTCGCGGACGATAAAGTTATCGTTGCCTCTTCTTGGCACAACGCTCGCGACAAATTAGAAGTTCTGCTGAAGTATTGCGAACAGAATGGCCTTCAAATAAATAAAACAGAACAAAAAACAAAAATCATCCCGTTTAGTGAAGTTGGTAAGTTGAAAAAACTTCGGTCACTTCTGTGGAAAAATGTATCCATTCTAGAATATGTAATACCTACACGCACCTCGGAAACCGGTCAATTCTAAGTTGCCAAAGATCATTTTTTCAGGAAAAGGACGCTAACAATATATAATGTGCATTTTCTGAATAGGTCTGAAAATAATTTACAGGAAGCAATCGTCGTGCTTTTGTGATCAATTATCGAGGCCACATTGTTGTATGGTGCTGAGGTATGGGCTCTGCCTTACCTTGACGATCTTAATGTTGTAGAAAATAAATTTTTTCAACACTTATTCCGTTGGCCTAGAAATCCTCCTGCGCACGCTATCCAAGTGGAAACAACATTAGAGCAAATAATATATTGAGCACTGTTATTGATCGTGTAACCAAATCCAACTATAGCAGTGAATTTAGAAACATAGGTCAATTGAACCTGGTCTATATTTTAATTGAAGTATGGAAAAAAAGCGGGTGGTTAGTCAATTGACAATGTAAGACTCCACCAAGAATAAATAATTCAAAAATATCTAGAAGGGTCAAGAACTGCATTAGAGACTATCGAGCGCCTTTTAATTCTTTTGAGACGCGTGCGAACATTTTTTTATGAATATAACTTGGGGTTATTATTTTATAGTAGCTTTTTAGTGTCCAGCAAATCTTATTGTAGTTATTTTATATGCTGTGCCTTTTGCATCTTATTTTGAAATTGTATCATAAAAATCTTAAATCTTTAAAATTTTACTCAATTCTTGTTTAACAAAATTATAATTAAAGAATCCAGTGTATCAGTTTTTTACATACATAAATTATTTTCTACTAAAATAATCCCGATTTATTATTGAAATGGTATCAGGTAATAACAAATTTGGCATAACTTAAGATGAACAATTAGTAAAGCTATAAACAATTTTATTCATTTTTTGAGGCCTATGGCCACACTAACAGAGATAACAAAAAATTTGATATTGGGGTGAGATAACTGTATTAAGATATGATCTTAGAAATAAAAAATAATGTGATTTTCTAATTGTTTAAACAAAAATTAAAGCCTCGGCACAGATAAGGCTGGATCAACAGAAATTCGTTCTGCTAGCATATTTGATTAAACGGTAAGCATATGATGAAATAGTTTGGTATAACCTAATCTGTATCTGGACATATGTAATTTAGTAGGACTGAGAAAATATATAATTGTCGAGAATCTTTTACCATACTACGCAAATAGCCTCTAATCACGGCCTACACGTAGGCAGTCAATATATATATATAGGTAGTCAATTGTTGTCAATAATGAGAGAATAACTAGTATATATACAAGTAAAGAATATTCCACATTTATTCAGTTACAGTCCGAGAAATTCGTTAAAAATCATTCTTCTCTGTCTATGGAAAAATGAAGCTTTTTGTCTTAATGCTTTTCTTCGCGCTTGTGACGTTTCTTCATTCTGCTCGTAAGTAAAATATAACATAGAATCATAGCAATAACATATGAAAACATCTTTTATCGAGATATCTTCTATGTTTCAAAATTGGGTCTTCAAATTGAAACAGATGAAAGATATGTTATAGTCATTGCATTCTTCATTATACCTTGAACTAAAATTTTTGTCCAAATGCAAATGGTTACGTATCAGTGCAGCATAGTTCACGCAGTATTTATAGTTAATTAATTATTATAACAGATTTTAGTCCTGGTAAAATAATAGTAATTTACAAGTATTTAAAAATCTTTATATGATGCTGACATTAATATGAATACGGGTTATTTCAGAATACACTACTGACATAGATACACTACAGGAGTTATTAGTACGATACTATCCATCGTTATCGTATATGCCTTATATTAAAAAATAATTTGGTATTACCGGTTTTCTTGATTTGCACCTTTTATTTTATAAAGCTTTTGCAAATTCATATCTAAATTAAAATTTTAATAATATATTATTTCGACATTTACTTTGGAGATCGTTGAAAGAATTAATTCACGAAACATTCCCATATTTCTTCTTACAGCATCAGGTCGTCAGTGCGGCACGCCCAGATATGATGGTAATATAAAAACTAAAATACAATCTAAAACAAATATTAGTTTATTTTTTTAAATGTCCAGTTTTGTCCTGCATGCGAATTGTTTCATAAGCGGATCCAGAGGTGATTTATATAACAGTGCTGCGGAAAATTAAATATGATGAATCGGTTTTTTCATTTGCATCATCAGAAAATATAAAAATTACCTGTAATTTTGTAATGTTTTTGAGAATGCATATTTTAGTTGACTTTTTATTAATATTATTTCAAAATGAACTTAAGAATGCGTTAAAAAAATTCATTAACAAAAAGAGCCTACGTTTCTTCTTACAGCATCAAGTCGTCAGCCGCGTATGCCAAGCCCCACAGGTAATTAAAAAAGTAAAATGTAATCTAAAACAAACATCAGACAAGGTAAAACGTCTTTTTTTCTACTTATGGAGTCTTTCATGGGCGAATACAGAGCTGATTTATAAAATTTCGGTGTTACAAATTAAATATGATGAATTAGATTTTTCATTTGCATGATCACACAATATAAAAAAATACCTTTAGTTTTGTAATTATTTTCAAAATGCATATTTATTTTGAATTGTTAATAATATTATTTCAAAATATATTTTTTCTTACAGCATCAAGTCTTAAGTCCCGCACACCAAGCCCTACAGGTAATTTAAAAAGCACAATACAATCTAAAACAAATGTATGATAATTTTTTTCAAATGTCTAGTTTTTTTCTACATATAGTGTTTCATGAAAGGATGCAGAGGTGATTTATAAAACAGTTCTGCGGAAAATTAAATATGATTCATTCGATTTTTCAATTGCAACTTTAAATTAGTTATGTTTTTGAGAATGAATATTTTAGTTGACTTTTTATTAATATTACTTCGACATAACTTAAGACTTCATTAAAAAAATTCATTATTAGAAAATCGCTATATTTATTTTTACAACATCAAATCGTCAGCTCAGCACGCTCATATATGGTGGTAATTTAAAAACTAAAATACAATCTAAAACAAATATTAGATAATTTTTTCAAAATGTGTAGTTTTTTTCCTACTTATGGAGTACGGTAGTGCTATCCATATTAAACCAACAAATTAAACATGATTAATTGGATTTTTCATTAGCATGATGACACAATATAAAAAATACCTTCAATTTCATAATGATTTCCAGAATACTTATTTATATTGAATTTTAAATAATATTATTTCGACATTAACTTTGGAATTCGTTGGAAAAATTTGTTCACAAAAAATCCCTATATTTATTCTTACAGCATCACGATCTCAGTCCCGCACGACAAGCCCCACAGGTAACTTATAAACTAAAATACAATCTAAAGTAACATTAGATAATTTTACCAAAATGTGTAATTTTGTCCTACTTATGAAGTGTTTGGTGGGCGGATCCAGAGTCTTTATATTAACCGAAACAGTCCAAATTCTTAGAATATATCATTTTTCTAAACTAATAAAATGTTGTTGGGTTTCGGAAGTAAAATATAAAATTCATTTTCTTTGACAATTGTTAGTAGAGTGACAATTTAGAATCTTTATCACATAATATTATTTTTAATATTTTGTAACTACATTTTTCACACACGGTCAGGAGGATCACCTGCACCAGCTGAATGGGAGCCAATCACTGTAAAAGAAAATGATCAGATCAAACGTGCTGAACAAATTGTTGCAAGATTCCATTCAAACGAGCTTTTTAGAACATCTGAAGGGGGTCATCCCGGTAAGTCAAAAACTAAAATACAATCTAAAAGAAGAGAGTAAGGGTTCTGATTAAACGTATATTTTTCTAATTATAAAAACTACCAATCGAAAATATACTGCAGATACTAAAAGATTGATATTTTATAAATCCATTACTCAATTATTAATTTTATAAATTTTTTTTTTAATTTCAGTATTATGGAAAGGTGAGCCACTGGTAGTCAAAGATTATTCTGACGGTGATATATTGGTACGAGATAATAGAGAATATGCCATATATATGGACAAAGATTGGCAGCCGCTAGGTTATCCACGTCGGCATCGTTTGAGGCATCGTCAGTATCGACCGTCACGTGAATGATAGACACATGTATGTCCTCGTCCATCGGCTAGTTTGAAAATTAAATTGTGTGATGCACAAGTACAGAATAAAAACGAAATCCGATGAAGCCAAAACATTGCTTATTATCACTCCACCGTTGTTTTTTCTAAAATTCTTTTTGGGTGTTTGATCCCCATTTTTCACCATCAGCCACCGCCTAAGTCAAGTGCCTGATGAGTTCAAGATGTTGATGAATTTAATACACTGTTTGAAGCCTCTTGCGATGATCCTTTACTAGACTCAAAATTAGGTATATGGTGCAGTTTGGAATTCGTCCTTTATCGATGTTGTCCTTAAGCAGCAGCAGTTGGCGTTTTAGGTTACATTAATCGCCTGCGAATGCTTTTTAAGAGCAATCATCTGTCACTTCATAGGCTTTCAGTAGCCTACTTTCTGATGCTTTAGGAAGTTTCTTACATTGCAACATGCAACATTTACGGGCAATCGATCAACCTTTCCTTGCCTTGTTAGAAAAATAATGAACCTTTATCCGTACAACACTGTCAGGTTCAATATGGAAAGATTCGCAGACAGCCGGTAGAACACATGTGGCTTGCCTCTCCCTTACTTTAGCAGCGCCTAAAGCAGAGGCAAGCTCCAGTGACACAATATTCATAAAATATTAATACAAAAGGTAAAGTCTGGTAAATTTTTATCTTCAACCACCTATTGTCTCTCTTCCGGCGAAGTATTACTAGAACTGAATGACAGCTGCATTTCGAGTTTTCGGATCTAGACGAAAATACGTCTAGAACATACACTAACCACACTAAGTACAATATTAGAAAAAAGCAGAATGTAGAGAAAGGACCCAGACATATCAAGATTTCTAACTACTAAACGGGTGCATGTTTGACATTAATAAGATTATTTCGCGTAAGAAAAATTTGTTGTTCCTGAAAAGGGCCGATTGTAAAAAATGTACCTTTGGTACATCATCACGTTCTTGAATAAATTTCTGTAGGACGTGCAAACCTGCTGTAGCTTCTATTATTGTTGTAGGTGAAATGAAAACTTCATCTGTGGATTCGTATTCTTCTTCTTAACAGCTAACTTACATTCTCTAAAATGTCATTATCAGTAAAATGTTTTGCAATAAGTAGCTGTTTGTCGACGTCCACAAAATCTTCAAAATCTACATTTTCCAAGCCTATTCTGGTCTGAAAATGAGACCACTCTTCAGAAAAATCTTCTTCAACTTACTTGCCTACTTTTAACAATTCTTCACCTGCAATTGTTTTTATGATTTGTTATGATGCCCTGATGCATTGGCTGCAATTTAGAAGTCCTGTTGGCAGGCAAGTAAACAATTTTTACAGCCCCCAACGTTTGCATTAATACTTTTAGGTGATCTGGAAAATTCTCGACAAAGATTAGAATCTTTCTTTTTTCTTGATGAAATTTTGTATTATTTGTTTGAAGCCAAGACTAGTATTGAACTTGACATCCATGCTTTCTTATCATTCTCAAAAGTCACTGGTAAGGACTTGACTCCTGCAAAACAACGTGGTTTTTTTGATTTTCCAATAATGAGAAGTTTAGGTTTCTCTGTCCCAGACATGTTGGAACCAACCATGAGATTGATCCTCTCCTTGCTTTTTTTTCCTCCATGACATTCATCATGTTTGAATGCCAGCTTCCGATCCTGAAATCACTTAAAATAAAGACCCGGTTTGATCAGCATTAATAATGTCATCCTCCGTATATTTTTCCCGTAAGCCAGGTAACGCTTCCGAACGATACATTTCGCAATCTACTTCTGAAACTGAAGCACTCTCACCACTTAAAACTTTGTGCACAATTCCATTTCTGTTCTTGAAATTATCTAACGACCCAACACTTGCCTTGAATTCTTTATATCCCAAGTCAGTAGCAAATTGTTCACGTTTCTGGCACACTATTGGCCCTGAAATAGAAACCTTTTCATCCGGAGCACGTCGTATTGAATTCAGAGAACACCTTTCCAGGTTTAAAAAGAAAAAAGCTTCATTCGTTTCCGATCAGGTTAAAATGAAGAGTTTTCAGCTGCAGACGTAATTTGATCTTTCTTCTTTATAATCGTAGACAAAGTATTTGGTGGAATCCCGAATTCTGCTGATACCTATACTTCTCACTATTCATTGATATTTTTTTTTCAAAAACACACAGAATTAGGAAATTCAATCTCGATGAATGGAAATTTTCGTTATAGATTAATTTACTTTTGTTTGTTTAACTTCCATCAACAAATTAATGGATGACACTGGAATCTGCTTTATTTTCGGTGTTTGAATGCATTAATATACTGATATAGTAATTCAGTTATGTAACTTTTATCATTCATCATATCTAAATGACATACATTGCCAACAAAAAATTTCGCAAACAAATTTACTTATCTCACGGTTTCGAACATAGATAATGGTTTTTGTGAATGATTTCTTTTCCCACTAAAAAAAAGATCTGATTTGACACAAGAAACTGCTATTTAATAACACATGAGATTGTCGTCAACATTAGATAAAAAACATTAACAATTTTGAACACATAAAATTTGTCTTCATTGAAGAGATACATCTTTTCATCTCAAGAATAATATTATTACCAAAAAATAGCTATGTGATAACATATGGTATGTAATAATTATCAAAGTATTTCATAGTATCATAGTACATCACAGTCTGTTTAAATATAGAATTATTTATTGACCTTTTTGCTTTACTTGATATATTTTTACTTCTGATAATAGGTCCTTCAACACCGATAAACTTTTGCATTTTACTTAATTCTTCTAAAGAAATTATTAAAAATTGATGAACAATTTTTTTAATTTTTGGAAGCCCATGAACACACCAGCAGAGATAACAAAACATTTGATATTGGTGTGTGATAATTTCATTAAAATTTGATTTTAGAAATAATCTGATTTTTCGATCGTTTGAACAATAATTAGAGCCTTGGCACAGATAAGGCTGAATCAACAAAAATATGTTCTGCTGGTGTATTTGATTAAACTGTAAGCGTATGTTGAAATACTTTAGCATGACCGAATCTGTTTCTTGACATATGTAATATAATAGAACTGACAAAAAAAATTATTTGTCGAGAATCTCTTGCCTATACTAAGAAAATAGCTTCTAATCACGTTCTACATGTATACATTCATTCTTGTCAATAATCGGATGATGAATAGTATATATACAAGCAAACAGTTTTCTAGATTTATTCAGTTACAGTCCGAGAAATTAGCTGAAAATAATTTTTTTGTGTCCATGGAAAAATGAAGCTTTTTGTCTTAACGCTGCTCTTGGCGTTTGTGTCGTTTCTTCATTCTGCTCGTGAGTATATTATAACATAGAATCATACCAATCACATATTAAATCATCTTCTATCCAGATATCTTCTATATTTAAAAATTGGGTGTTAACCGGTCAAAATATATCAATATCTCGACATTCGATAATAAGTTGTTACTAGTTTTCTTGTTTTGCACCTTTTTTATAATGCTTTTATGAATGCATATTTGAATTTAAATTATAATCATATATTATTTCAACATTTACTTTAGAGTTTTTTGAAAAAATGCATTAACGAAGAATCCCTATATATTTTTTCTTACAGCATCAGATCGTCAGAACGGCACGCCCAGATATGATGGTAATAAAAAAACTAAAATACAATCTAAAACTAATATTAGATCCTATCTTTTGATCGCACAATATAAAAATTACCTGTAATTTTTTGATGTTCTTGAGAATGCATATTTAAGTTGACTTTTTATTTTTGTGATTTCTACATTAACTTAAGAGTTCGTTGAAAAAATTAACTTGCAAAAAACGCCTATATTTCTTCTTACAGCATCAAGTCGTCAGCCCCGGACGCCAAGCCCTGCAGGTAATTTAAAAAGTAAAATACAATCTAAAACAAACATAAAATCAGGTGAAAAGTCTATTTTTTTCTTATGGAGTCTTTTATGGGAGGATACAGAGGTGATTTATACAAGCGTGGTGTTGCAAATTAAATATGATGAATTGGATTTTTTATTTGCATAATCACACAACATAAAAAATACCTTTAGTTTTGTGATGTTTTTTAAAATGCATGTTTAATTCGACTTTTTAATAATATTCTTTCAACATTAACTAAAGTGTTCGTTGAAAAAAATCATTAATAAAACATTGTTATGTTTCATTTCACAGCATCAAGTCGTCAGTCCCGCACACCAAGCCCTACAGGTAATTTGAAAAGAATAATAAATCTAAAACAAGTATAAGATAATTTTTTTAAATTAATTGTTTTTTCCTACTTATGGGGTGTTTCGTGGGAGGAACCAGAGGTGATTTATAAATCAATTTATAAAGTGTTTGATAAGCGGATGCAAAGTTGATTTAAAAAAAACAAGTAGTGTTGCAAATTAAATATGATGTAATGGATTTTTATTAATTTATTATTATTTATTATTATTTATTATTAATTTATTATTAATTTTTTAACGTTGTTAAAATTGCATATATAAACTGAACTTTTTAATAACATTATTTCGACATTGACCTAAGACTTCGTTAAAAAAATTAATTGACAAACTAACCCTAGACTTCTTCTTACAGCATCAAGTCGTCGGCCTCGCACTCCAAGCCCTACAGGTAACTCTAAATGTGAAATACAATATAAAACAAATTTTAGATAATTTTGTTCAAATGTCTAGTTTTTTTCCACTCATCAAACGTTAAATGGGCGCATCCAAAGGTGATTTATAATATAGTGGTTTTGAAAATTGAATACGAGGAATTCGATGTTTAATTTTTATGATCGTGCAATATAAAAATACCTTTAATTTTGTAATGGTTGTGAGAATAAATTTCTAAATTGAATTGCTAATAATATTATTTTGACATTAACTTTGGTATTCGGTGGAAAAATTCGTTAACAAAAAATCCCTATTTTTATTTTTACAGCATCAAGGACGCAACTCCGCACGCCATGCCCTACAGGTAATTTATAAACTAAAATACAATCTAAAACAATATTAGATAATTTTACCAAAATATCTAGTTTTTTTCTACTTATGGAGTGTTTAATTGGCGAATCCAGAGTGTGATTATGAGCCAAAGCTGCCCAAATTATTAGCATAAATAATTTTTTTACGGATAAAATGTTATTGGGATTCAGAAATGAAATATAAAATTTAATATCTTGGACAATCATTAGTAGACTGGCAATTTTGTATAATTAATTAATTCTCAGATTATGAATTTTTGAATTTTGAAAATAGTTTGTAAATATATTTTTCTCAAATGATCAGGGACATTAGCTGCACGGGCGGAATGGGAGCCAATCACTGTGAACGATAATGATCAGATCAAACGTTCTGGAAAGGTTATTGCAAGATTCCATTCAAACGAGCTTTTCAAAGCAACTCATGAGGGTAATCCCAGTAAGTCAAAAACTAAAATACAATCTGAAAGAAATAAGTGAGTATTCTGCTCAAAACGCTTATTTTTTTCTAATTATAAAAGCTACTAATTACAAATATTTTATAATATATTACTCGATTAGTAACCAAAATAACTAAACAATTTTTCAATATTTTTACTAATTGACTTTTATTATATCACATTCAGATTTCTGAAAATATTTCTTGAGTAATATACTAAAATATTTATACTTTATTAATCCATCACTCGATTATTTATTCAATAAATTTTTTTTCAATTTCAGTATTGTGGGAAGGTGAGCCACTGGTAGTCAAAGGTTATTCTGACGGTGATATATTGATACGAAGTTGTAGAGAATTTGCAATATATATGAACGAAGAGTGGCAGCCGCTATGTAATCCACGACGGCATCGTCTGAGGACTCGTAATCATCGACAGTTTCGTGAATGATATACACATGTATGTCCTCGTCTAGCGGCTAGTTTAAAAATTAAAATGTATGATTCACAAATACAGAATAAAAACGAAATCCGCTGTACGCTAAAAAAGTGCTTATTCGGAAACATCCTTTGTTTTTTAAAAACTTCTTTTCCGGTGTTTGTTCCCAGTTTTCTTCTTAAACCGCGGACTGAGTCAAGTTCCTGATAAGTTCAATATGTTAATGAATTTAATACAATGTTTGAAGTCTCGTGCGATGATGTTGTATTAAGCACAATATCTCCTATCTATTCCATTGTAAACCATTTTATGAGCCCAAAGGAGTACCCGAGGACATGGAGAACATGGGTGTTGATTTCACTAATCTTGTAGGCCAAGCTAAGAAAACTCTTCAGAATCGATTTGATTTTTGAAGTGAGGCAGTCATTAGGCTTTTCTGAACTATCTGATTCTGACTATACTTAGACTCAAGAATACCTAGTTACATTAAACTCTCGGTGTCAGTCCAGTGTCGAAAGTTGCCTGCTAATAACCTTGGCTACAAATCGGGGGAATACAAAAGTTAGTTAGTTTTACAACGGGCGGGAAGCCTATGAAGAGCTCCTGCGCTGAAGCTATAATTCCTGTAGTGCCACACCCTTATCTATTTCCTCTCAGCAGTCGACTCCAGACCTCTTGATGAAGCCTAGTATGTCCACTACTGATCGCGTTGTAATTTCCTCAGGTTCCTTAAAATGTGCCCCGAGTGTGTCTCTTGATTAGCTTCTCCAACGGCTTCAGGATGAAGGACGTTAGGCTGATTGTTCGGGAATCTTTTGCAGCAGTGTAACCCTCCTTCCCAGGTTTGAGAATGAAAGCCACTCTGCCATCCTTCCATGCCGATGGCACGTGTTTAAGAGCGATACATGCCCTAAATAATTTCGTCAGAGGAGGGACGAGTAGATCCACGCCTTTTTGTAAAAGCGCTGGATAAATGCCATTCGTCCTTAATGATTTAAAGGGCTCTACGGCGCATTTCACCCTTTTGTAATCAACGACCTTAGCGGCGAAGTTCCAGTCAGCCCTCTCCACCTCTTGGCCCCAGCCTTCCCTCTCTTGGTCGGTCCGGATTCGCTGAAAACCCGTGAAGTGAACTATCATCAGCTGATTCGGCGTTGCTTCTTCGTCTTTGGTAAACTCACCATTATCAAGCCTTATGAGCCCGAGGCGAGTTTCTAGATTTTTCGCCAGGATCTTGTGGAGCCGCGCTGTTTCCTGCTGCTTGTAATTTCTTATACTTTTATTGTATTCATACTGAGGCGTCCTATAGATGTCCCAGTGTAAAGGCAATTTAGTTCTATTTGCCCTACTCCACTACATTCTTTTCCTTTTACGGAGACACCTCCAGGTGGTTATGCCACCATTCTGCTCTCTTCCTAGACTTAATTGTGCTTGTTGGGCAATTATTCTCATATGATGTAGTCAGAGCCCTTCGCAGAAAATGCGCGGCGGGCTCTAACTCATTAATGGTACAATAGCTGATAGGGAATTCCGCTAGCCTCCCTTTGAGTTCCTCTTTATATGAGTCCTGAAGTGTATTTCTGGGGTTTCCGATCTTGGAAACCACTGGCTTTCCTAGGGTTGATAGAAACACGATATATTTGTGGTTCGAGAGAGCCTCTCTCCATTTTTGTGCTCCGCGACGTTGCCTCGTAATTACGAAGAGTTCAGTTAGCTACACTTCTTCTATGGCTTTGACAAGATTGCCTCCACCATTATCAATAGTTCGCCCCGCCTCTGGTGAATTGCCGCCTAAAGAGCCTCCCACTTTTGGCGGTGGGTTGGAGGCAGGTCCCGGAACGGGCCCTCTGATTGTTTTTGGTTCGTTTTGTTTTTTGTGGTGATCTCATTTTAGTCCCACGAGAAGCTAGGGAAATAAGAAACATCCCCAGCAGAGCCCCGCTTACAGGGGGCGGGTCTACATACTATGGTATTCGACCTGACATCTTAAAGTCTCTGTTAAGACACCTCCTCTGAGACCCCCGCCTGCCCGCCTCTACTGAGGGGGGCAGGCCGGGATGTTCAAGAATTTGTAGACCCTAGTGCCACTCAGCTCTTGACACGGGAACATGAGAACTCACGCTCTCGATATTCCAAGAGGCTTTGCCATTACCTCCCGGAAGTATTGCTTCTTAGTTCAAGATCCACCGACTACAGTTCGTCAGTTCCCCAGAGGCAGAGTAGCCACACCTCGCAATGCAGCCCCTCAGGTTCAGCCATTCCAGATCTATAGTCTAATGAGATCCGTAAGCCCTCCCACCAGCTGCAAGGTCCCGCGATACCTAGTGAGGGGATTTTGTTGGCTAGCACATAATAAACATTATCTACGAAAAACAGACTGATCGAAAGCATCTTACTCGCATGCATTTGAATTACATTATTCATTACAATCTCTATTAGGTTTTATATGGTATGTTGAGCAAAATTGTATTTTTTAGTGAAATTTGATTACGACTAGCTGCTTTTCGGCAGTTTTAAATAAATAAATGTATCTCTTAGATATCGTAATTTGAATTTCCGCCAGCTGTCTGTCAGATACTTCATTAATCAATGAAGCAAAGTTAGTGATCGTTTGAGCGGTTTGCAAGATATAACATTTCAAGAACACATAATTTTTTAATAGCGATTTCGATACTTTTTCCTCAATATTTTCTTTCTCAAAAATAAAGTATTCAAAAAAAATTTTCAATTCACTGAACTTTTATAACAATATTCTTTTATAATTATTCTTAAAAGATACAGTTTTTTCGAACATTTTCCTTTCTTCATCCAATTCTCAATTATAGTGAGGTAATAATTAATTGCAGTTACTAACGTAATTGTTTAAATAATTTATTATAATTTTTAAAGATCTTCTCTTTGAATACTGCCAGAAAGTTGTGTTTTTTTCTGACACCTTCAATTATGTGTCTACCTTTCATTAGCGTCCAATTTTTATTTTCTTGTTCTACTTCCTTGTCAAAAGAGGCTACGGCTGCTGTTTGTGAAGTCAAATACTAAAATGGTTTCTTATTTTGTTGAAGAGGGTCTCAGAAACTTCCCTATCTTCTTCAGTAAATAGATTCAGGTCTTTAATCAATTGCAGATCCTAGACCGGTGCTTAGTCTACTCGAAGAGCTTTAAATCAGTATTCAATGTAAATCAGTACCAGGAAAACGCAAATCTTCCTATAAGCAGATTTTTCTGCAAGAGACATAAGGGATTCCTTTCGCAGCCGGAACATTTTTAGGTGGTTAATGGCTTGTGCTCATCTTGCCTGATACTGACCGCTCAATGATCTCTCTGTAGTCATCTAGATAGTAATCTTAATTGAGTCTCTCTATCAGGAAATCCAGGATATCTTGTTCCTTATTTTCAGGGCATTTTTCAGATATTTTTCGTTGATTTCAGATTCGTAGTTCTGGCAGTTCAAACCGGTCCACTCATCCTTAAATGTTTTGGATATGCCTTTCTAATTGATCCTTCAGCAAAGTAGAGGCACCGTTTCTTATAACAATGTTAGCAGATTCCGTAACGCAGCAAATCCCTTGTATAAGATCAGTAATATCCCATTCCTAAAGGTGTTCCAAAACAACTGTAGCTTCTTCCTGTCATGATCCACTCTCTATCTAAGGAACTCTAAGCAGAATTTCTTAGTCTTGAGCAGTAACAATAACAGACAATCGATCAACCTTTTCTTGCCTTGTTGGAGGTAATTTTTCATCTCATACAAGAAATAAAAGCTTAATCAACTGACATAAGTGCTGCAAAATCTAGGTCTGATTCATTTTCATCTCTAAGCACCTGTCGTCTCTCTTTCAGCAAAATACTTCTAGAACTGAATGACAGCTGCATTTCCGCCCACCGACTGAAATAAAAAAAAAATTATTTTAATTTACTGGCAGATATAATGCGTAAATAACTTACACCAATGTGAGGAACCAATTAAAAATACAGTTCATTTAAACTCAATAACAAGGTATTTCTTTGAAAGCCGTGCATTTATTTTCTGCACAAATATTACTTTCAAATGATCATCAAAATTGTACCAAAACCTGTGTATTGACCAAGATGTTGCTTAGGTTTCAATTATGATAAATTGTTAATTCTACATATTGTATTCACGAAACCTGGATAAGGAATGCGTTAAGACACTGAAAAAGTAATGTTTGTTAGCTAGCATTAATTATTACCGCACTGAATAAAAGGTGGACAACAAGTTAAAATTTCCTGAAAATCTCACAACTATCTGGCGTTATTGAAGGCACACGAACCTGCACAGGTATTCAGGTATTCAGGTTCCTGTGCAGGAATTTGGCAAAGGAAACTGTACATGATCCTGCAATGGAACCTGTACCGAAAAATGAACTTTTTGATGATCGAGTATACCCAGTGGGCACAAAATTTGGCGAAGCTTTGACGACATCGTTACATCATTGGCAAAAATGATTTTTCGATTAGGTGAAAAGTGTTTCCTGATAGTTTTATATCAAACAAAAATTCAGTTCAAATTTCGGGCGAATCTCAATAAGATGATATGCGGCGCTGACAATATGATCTTATCAGTAGATATACATATAGGAAATAATAATTATACCATGTCGTATAACACAAGGTAAAATTCATATCAGTTACAGTAAGGCGAGAATTTTGTATCCAGTGACAATTTAATAAAGTGTAATCATAGAAGATCTGATAAGAGAGCAATTATAAATAAATTGATGCTTTGTCAGGAATGATTTTGAGACAGCATTAAGAAAGAAATTACAATAAAAAAATTCTCAGAAATTGCAACATTTAAATTTTAAGATTCAGACGATAACATTTGGAGCATCACACATTAAAATGCCTGAATAAAAAATATTTAGAAAACCCAAATGAAAAAATTTATTTGTATCTGGTCTTTCTGCATTCTATATTTTGTAATCTTTAAACCAAAAATATTTAGAAAAATTTATCAACGTTTCGGTCTTTATATAACACCATTTTCATGAAAACAAAAATGAAATATTAAAAAAAGTTGTCAACGTTAGAAAACCCATCGCAAATCTAACCTTTTTCCCCGAAAATACGTTATTATTAGTAAATCTTAAGAAACATGAAAAAATCATGGATCTGAAATTATTCTATTTCCAACTTTGGTAACTTGCATTTGTTTAATTATATTAAGATCTTTGATTTGAAGTGGTAGATTTGAAGAGAAGCATTATCAAATATAATTTTTTTATCGTTTTTGTGGAAAAATGTTTTATCAAAAAATTTACAATTTCTAGTTTACGAAATTCTGACTTTCCTCTAAAAGTTAGAGGGATGTTTTATGGTTCACTTAGAATATCAGAAAGTTCCGATGGTCCAAAAAATAGAAGGAAAGCTCTAACTTCTGGAAAAATTCTTCTGCATATGTTCCATTAAATTCTTCAAACTATCGGGGCCCATAATATATTTTTTAAGCGTTCATTTGCTCATAAAGATTTGTTTGCGTTTGATTAAAATGAAAACATTTTTTCTTTCAGTAGAATGAGATTCACGTTTCTCGGTTTAAACTTATCTTGGGGAAACTTATCAGAATTTGTTAGTATGTCTCGAAAGAATAATTTCCGCTGAATTTCTTAAAATTTTGAACCCCCCCCCCCCTCTCCTACGGAACCACAAGAAACTTAGTAACATCGTTTACAAACTTCAGTCGTTTTAACAATGGGGTAATGAAGAACAATATCATTTATGAGAGTATAAATCGATCAATTTCTCGAATTTTGTGTTATTTTAATTTTAAAAATCGAACTTGAAGCATGCTTAAAGAAAATTATTAGTAAGATGATATTGACTATTGCGTTATGAGTAAAGTTCGTTCAAGAATGGATGACTCGAGGACAAACACTATAAAATATTTTCAGTCACATTCGTTCGTAATTTACTTGAGATAACACATTTGGAAAGTGAAAGCATTTTATATCTGAGAGATCTACTTTTCTAACTGAGATTTCTTTCATTTAGAAAGATGTTGAGTAAGACCTTCTCAATCTCTAAATTCGAAAGAGTGGACCAAGGGTTAATGCATGAAATGAATAAGAATTTTCACTGATCCAAAACGTTACCTCACTGATTTAAATTTAAAAAATAGTTTAGAAAAAATATAAATAGGGGAAAATAATTTATCTTGATTTTCTAGGATTAACCGATTTTAACCGAATTTACTCAAACAAAGACGCTCAAGTAGGGAATTTTTAGAGGCGGCAAAATTATTCGACACTAAGTCTGATTATACAAACTTATTAAGCTCGAGTGACTAGTTTAAATTTTACTGGGATCTTTTTCTGCCCAGATTGGCAACAGATTGTAATTTCATGTCAGTGTTGCACCCAGTCTTTGATACTGACTTTACTGTAATTGAACTACAAACAGTTATCTCGGATTTGAAAAAGAATAAAGCTGTTATGTTGGTGCGAAAGGTTTAAAAAATGACTTCTTTAAACACCTATTCCCAGTATGGGACCACTATTTGCTCAATCATTTTAACACTGTTCTAAACTCTGAAAAAGTTTCAAATTATTGTTCTGTTGTTGATATCTTCATGCTACACAAGAGGGGCGATAAACATGACAGATTAAACTATAAAGGCATAAACCTTATGAACTAAATCACTAAAATCTTTATGACACTACTTGCTGCTAGATCATCAAAGTAGGCGGAAGCATATAAACGGTTGTTAGAGAAGCAAGCCAGTTTTTGAATGGAGTCGGGTTGCAAAGATCACTCATTTACAGTCTATTCGGTAAGTATACGTCATCCTTGTCGATTTTAAGACGGCATTTAACTCAATTGATCATACTAAGCTTTGGACCAAACTAAATGACCTTGGTGTAACTGGAAAAATTATTAGGATTTTGGTCTCGTTTTATGTCACTGCCAGTCTTACGGTAAAATGTGCCGAGTCCTAATCGGAAAGATTTGACGTGACGCAGATGGGTCTACAGGATTACTGCTTCAGTCCTTTCTTCCCCATTCTTCTTATGGCTAGTAGTGTAAACTTTTCAATAATTAAAGGTATGAAGGGTCTGTTGCTAAATGCTGTCAGATCTCTAATTATGCTTCTTGTCGCGGACGAGAAAGTTATCTTTTCCTCTTCTTGCAACAACGCTCGCGTGAAATTAAACTTTCTGCAGAAGTATTGTGAACAGAATGTCCTTCAACTAAATAAAAAACAAAACAAAGCTCATCCCGTTTAGTGAAGCCAGTAAGTTCAAAAAAGTTTGGTCACTTATGTGGAAAAATTCATCCATTCAAGAATATGTTAATGCCTAA
>CAKNWU010325584.1:0-17435 GCA_932072015.1 Andricus quercustozae
AGTTACTGTTTCGGAAATCGCGAGCGATAAACCCTGATCACTGATGACCACCGTACTTTGGCCCATTGCCATCTCTTTGTTTCTGTTCTGTATTCCAGAGTGCATGATGGACGACGGGAGCGCCAGTGCCATCTTCTGGAAGTAGGAGGCACCGGTGGCGGCTGCTGAAGGTAACTTCGACTTCCAGGAGATAGCTAGCTTCCTTTCAGACCTTCATTCTTCTTCTCCACAAAGTGACAGTACAAAAGAGAGAGAGAGAGAGAAAAAAAAGAGAAAAGGATATTCTTCCTATCACGCCATCACCGCTGATTCAAGCACAGTTTGCTGCAAAGTTCATTTTGCTGCTCGCTAGTGTTCGCCCCTTTATCCTCTCCCATTTTTTTAAAAGCCTACCTTCCTACTTTCGCTTATAAATTGGAAGACTTATCTTACAAATTGTTAACAAAATTTTTTAAGTAATGAGAAACTTTTGTTTTTCTAGATTTTATAATTGGATCTAATTTCATGTTAGCTAATGATCTTAATTGAAAATTCTCTCTCTCTATCCTTCCTGGATCCAACTTAATCGCCACCTCCAGCGAAAAGTATCACCCGTTCATTGTCCGCTCTTTACAGCTGTGACCATATAGTGGCTCGCTCGTTGGATGTATTGTCTCGTTCGTTGTCGTTGTGTTTTTATCACCTCTGTACATATATCTTTTTCTAATTATGATGTGAGTTACGATTTCTCGCTGTACCTAGACTTGTGACTCTATGGAATTTCCACATCCTGCCACTTTCCATAGCGGCTGTCCTTCTACTCCTATCACCACCGCTGGCCACTTTCGCACACTCACACCATCGTACGGAAATTTAATTAAGAGTAAAAAGATGCCCAGTGCAGATATTTCTAAACAACCTTCGCCCGAAAGCCGACTAAATTACTTTAAGTACCCAGAAAGATGCGTCCTCATGGAAAGGAAATTAAAAATCAATCAGGCCCATAAATATTCGGTGATGTTACAGATAAGAAAACAATTTAAACGATTGGTACTAAAGGGACCACCCTTATTTAAAACAAATTTAGAATCACAATCCGAATCTGAAGTTAGAAATAGCTGCAGTGCTCTCAAAAAGAAGCATTTATTTTTGTCACATTTGATTGGCGTTTGATTCTAAGAGATGTGACCTCAAGAAAAAAACAAAGTTCACCTCGAAGGTGCTTCCATAGATACATATTAATTTTTTTTTTTAATTAATAGACACACTGCATGCTTGATTCCAAATGTTCTCGTTCCCGAAAGAATATTCTCTCTTTGGAATTTTAGACCCTAGCTGACATTTGAGATTAGATCTCAAATGAATTTTTGATGACCTTGGAAACTCGAAATCATGTAGGGTCTCCAAGACCTTCGAGAAGAACTTTGTTCTTAGTAGTGAGTCGCTTTTCGTACCGGTTTCCGCGTTCCCGTTCCACCTGTTTCTTCGGCTTATGGTGTAGGTCTTAGGTTGACATTGATTGGTTATTTATTATTGTATTTGTGATCATTTTATATTATTATCGTTTATTATTATTATTGTTGCCACACACACAGCCCCTGGTGTTAGATGTACATTTTCCGTAATTACTGGAGTGTGTTGTACGCGTCACAAGCGATACGTACCTATCCAGACGCTCATGTGTTACTTACCCTACCTCCTTCCCCTTAGGATGGTGGATGCTGTGGTGTAACCGTGTACCTTTGTCGTTCTTGGTGTTAGTCGCCAGGCTATTTTCTTTAACTGGCTCGCCATTTTTAGTAACCGAATCACCTAACAATACGCTTTTTTCTTTTCTTCCAACCTACAGACAGAAAGCTGTTCGTGGGTATGCTCAGCAAGCAACAGACAGAAGACGATGTCCGACAGTTGTTTTCTGCCTTTGGTACAATAGAGGAGTGCACCATACTTCGTGGACCCGACGGAACAAGTAAAGGTAAGATTTTTTATTTGTAACATAATTTCCGGTGATAAAAGTCAAGCAGAGCGTCAACTATCATGATCAATCTTTTCTTAACAACCTTCTTTGAAATTAATTCTTCTATCTCAAAGAAAATTAGACGAGGCACTAAAATCCTTCTGCAGTACAATTGAAAAACTGTGTCTGCATCATGGCAGAATACCTTTAAGAAAAGGCAAAGTAGTGAAGCCAGTGAAATTAAAAATAATACAAGAAAGAAGAATGTAAGTACCCAGCGATCGCTCAAAGAAAGCAATTGCCTCGTTGGGTTGGTCTCTAGCTGGAAAATATAATCACCCTTGCTTTTGAATATTTGTCAGCACTGTATACAGCAGAGAAGCAGTTAGCTTAGGTTGGGTGGGACGGCTGAGTACTAGGCAGTTGCATGCTAAGAGGAGCAATAATTTCCGCCGGACGAGAGAGAAATTTACATAAATATTTTTATTCAAGCACCAAGTGCGCAAGCAATGTAGAAAACACTGAAACATACTCTCTCTGGAGATCTCAACGGGAAAATATCCATCCTTTTCCACTGACAAATTTTATAATAATATAGCATAAATCAGAAATTTTCTGAATATTCTCTAAATTCTTTCCCGGGAAGATATAAAGGGGGCAACTAATTTTATAAAGAAGAATCTTTGATGACAGAATTTTCCTTTTTATTGACGATCAAGTAGTATTAAGTGACCCAGAATAAAGTAGAGAAATGACGAGAAGAGAACATGGAAGCCAGGCTGTGAAGGAGGCGCGAACGTAATTAAATTTCACTTTGAACTAAAACTCACTTCAGTACTTAATAAGATTTTGATTCGATGTACCAGGCCACGTAAAAGAATACTCAGATGAAACCTCACTTTCTCACTATTTGTTAAAATCTTCCAAGGTGGAGCCCTACATTATCAGAAAGCGTAGATGATGTAGATCTGCTTTTATGAAGAAACAATCTTATCGTTTATTCTATACACCTCCAGGGATACATCTCTCGTCTTAAGTTCATCCCGTCGAAAGTTTCGAAACACGTTTCATCACTGCAAGTTTCATACCGCCGTGTAATGGAGAGATCAGGAGAAGTTATATTGGTCGATACCCTTGCTGCAACTCCTCTGGAAACACGCGCGTTCCTTAATTCCTTATGCTACGTGTTCAATTTAGGGTGAAGCCAACTCTTCAAACTAAATCAAAATTTGGATTTGAATATGGATTGAAAAGCTCTTGCGTTTATTAATTCGTAATTCTTCTATGATAAGGACCATCAAGAATTTTATCATCTGTTAAAAGACTCATTCTGATTGACTCTCCTTACTAAGTTTAATTTTTCCATTGTGTCCTGTTGTAACTCTAGTCGGCAAAACTCGAGTAGCAGGTGTCCCAGAAGTATGCGCACATGCTGCTATGATAATAAACGTAGCAGAATGGCAACGTCATTTTGTTATGCGATGAGCAGTAACATACATTTTTTCACGCTTGACAATTATTCCGGTCGTTGTGACAAACTATAAAGGTCGCAACGAGCTTGCAGTAACCAAGCAACGGGGTCAACTAATTATTGCATCGGCATCCGGCCAAGTTCGTATATCCCACAATTTTCCCAGAAGGTTGCATTCGACAGAGATTCAAAGGCGGAGCTCCATCGAAGTATCTCCGTAACGAGAAACTCGCGATTCGCCTTGGGAGGAAGGAGGTCGACTGTCGGCGAAGCGCCGCTTCACATTTTTCCCCGTAACGACAAACTTCCTCCAATTATTTTTCTCTCGCTCCGTCGGGATTTCAAACATTTCAGCGCCACTTGAACCAACTCATCTGTCCTATTTTCGCCGTAGTGACGATGCCCGTAATTCTCCTGCCTCTACATCCCTTGTCTCGACAGAAAACAGAAATGCAACTGTATTAGTTCAATTGCATTGGCCGCAATAATTCACGAAGCTAAGAAGATTATAACATTTTTATGAATAATGGAACGAAATATTATTCAAGGGTTGTATCTAGCAGTTCCAAGGGGCAAAGAGGAAGAATAGAGGAGGTGAGAGATGAAGTAGTATCGCGGGAGTTGTGAACACACTTCTCCTGTTAGAGGCATATAAATGCAGGCGAGGACTTGGAGAAACAATTCTGCGCATTAAGTTGTAATAACGCGGTGCTAGTAGTCGACCCTCTTTCCAAGTTCTCAAACAATAAATTCCTTCAGATCCTTAATGTTCTGGGAGACTGTCTCTTCTTCAATCATTAATTCAACTGAATTCAAATCAAAAGTAACTTCGTAAAAAGAAGATTGATCACGAATATTCTCGCCTCCATTCTTATCCCCGAAAGTATATTCGCTTTTCAGAAATCTGTTTATAAAAACTCTTTAAAAAATGTTTCCTCTCCATCAACTTTGAAATCACAGATTTTCCAAGTCCCCATTTTTCTTTGTGCAATGTTTCCCAGGAGTTGTTAAATACGACCAGAATACGCAATTTATCATGAAAAAGTGTCTCGTATTTCCCTGGTAATGTAATTGAAGGAAAAGTGGTTCGTCCAAGTGGAGCGTAGCGACACAATGTAATTAAGTAGGTATCGAAGCGCTACTGTGTACAGATACGCCTTCACGCTAGTGAATTACCTTTGCGCGCATCGAACGCACCGACAGAAGCACACACACTAAACCAGAGAATCTAACAGAGGGTGCTTTGGACAGAAGCTCTCAATATGTCCGACCTAATCCTCTCCCTGAGGACCTGGGTCCCTCTCTCTGTTTCGCTTTATTTTGCAATATGTACAAACATTTTGAACCCAGCTGTGCCGAGGATTTAGGAGCTAAACGTTTAATAAATACTTGGTTCGTGCGACACCCAACCACGAGACGAAGTATTTTGATTTACAGCTCGATGTATTATACCTTACCAGTCGGATTTTCCGGCTGTCAGTCCGAAAAGCAGATTGATTTAGCATTACGTCTCAAGTTTTCTTTCTTAAAGATTTTTTAACAAAAATATTTGTAGACAAGCTTGGTGGATGTCTGTAAATTAAGTAAGCGAAAGGGGGTATACGAGTTTAGTGCACCAGATTGGGCGAAAAAATGTAGTATACCTAAAATTTGATGTACATCACATTGGGCATACTATTACCGTACTAGAACCAATTTACCCCACAAAATGTTGTCTACAAATTGAGTTAACTGAACTGGGTATGCAAGTTTATTGTACAAATGTGGTGCAATAGGTTGGGTAAAGTATTCCAACTTGGGTGTACGAGTTTAGTGCCCATATTTTCTGCGCAACAAAGGGAAAAAATTATTTGTTCCAACTTCCCTTGAAAACCTTTCATAAAAAGAAATTGGCTAATATTCGAAACAAGTTGGATAAAGTTACGACTCCTAAAAATAATATCATTTGGTATATCTTCTTCTACAAGGTGCATTGTGGATCGTGGCTGAAACGATGGAAATACTGAAGAAGGCATTGTTCGAACAAGCCCTTGCGGAGGAGTATAAGCTACCATTGTACCCGCGAGATTTACCGTTCTTATATTAATGCGATTACCGTCGAGCGTCGCGGTCGAGAATCTCAGAGAAAAGATCCCGAAAAGGGCACCAAGAGGACCATCTACTGGTCGTATACCGCATCTTGCCCCCTTCACCGTCAATATCAAGAAGGTCGCAGAGTTTCACTCGCAAGCAGGTCCTTGGAGGATACATATCTTTACCACTCTTGCTTGCTCGTCCCATCCGATGAGCAGCTTTTCCCCGTCGACCATAAATACGCCATATTGGCCATAAACCTTTACATTCGTGCATTACCCACCCCGTTCGACGCGTCCCTCGCTTCCTGCGTCCTGTTATCGAATAACCGGCGGTAGGCAGCTTAACAGGCTACTCCGACGCTCCCAAAGCCCACGATCCAGAAACGCATTCACGTTCACAGTTAGAAGCTTCTACATTTATGATGGATGGAAAACGCACCCATTTTTTTCTTCTGACGAATCTCATTCGCTGTAAAAGTTATGCCATAAATGACATTTAGTCTTCTGCTGTCACAAAATCTGTTCTAAAAATGTTGAACACCTAATGTGGTCTACAAATTCACTATTCAAATTCAATGCATTTAATTTGTTCTAAAAATGTTGTACACAACATTCATTCTGCAAATTTTTGACTCACGTTTACTCTTCAAAAGTTGATATACGTAGTTGTGGTCTTAAAATTTCGTATGCACTTCTGTTACCACAGATTGAAGATACAAAAGCTTGACTTACAAATTTTTGTGCACATGTTTAGTGTTCTATTTGAAAATTTTAAGCTTCAGTTTAGTATACATATTTTGGAACGGAGTTTGCAATGCATTCAATCATTTTACCGAATTTATGTCCTTTTGTCAAAGGGAAAACTAATGTTCTAATGGTGTACCTCGTTAATATCCCTCTCTTAGTGTACCAATCCTTGTACTTAAAGTTCGTGTAAATATAATGGTATGGAAATTTAGTAATAAATTATCAATTTTAATGTATGAATGGGATAGATTTGCTGTTTAGAATTTTGCTAGAAATTATTGGCTTATTTATCTATATATTCTGTTGATCCTAATGTGATGCATATTTTTCTTTTTTTTAAGCAAAATATATAAAACATATATTCAACATTATAAAAATCATTAATCGCCTAATTGTATTATTTGATTAAAATAGTTGATTACACTGTCGTTCAAATTGCTGTTGACTGTTTTTCTGCATGTGAATTGCATGTGATAACAAGTCTACTTTGACACCGTAACTCTCATTTCGGATAGAAACATGGTGCCTGCGTTTGACCTCTCCTCTAATTAAAATGTTGTGTTAAAACCGCAAATCAAACACATTCCGCAAACTCTATTCATGTTTGTGCAACTGTAATTAGACTTAAGCGATGAAAGCTACGTCGTTTTCAGTCCTCATCAATGTGAAATTGAATTTTACATTAGAGAGGTCATTATATAAGTGCTAGTTTGTTTCATCTATATTTGCTATTCGCTAAAGTGGTATGGACATTTAGTATCTAATGATGATAGCTTGCTATATTCTAATATACAATCAGCCTTATATGTATATTCTATAATTTGTACGGTAACATTTTAGTTTCAAAACATTAAAACTTTTAAGTATAGAATCTCTGTGAATAATTTCTCAATAAGTTTCCCATGGAATATTATATCATTATAACCACGATGCTCTATGCAGAAACAGCCCTTCTGTCGTTCTAATTGTGATCTTGTGTAACGAGTGCTGTTTAGTGCACATCCTACGTCGGGCAGAATGGCAACGACGTTCTCCCTACTTTATAGGCCGACCATTACGGATCTGTAGGTTGTATATCAGGGTGGGGCATTAGAAATTTAATAATCCATTGCGGCTGGAGCCGTATCCTTCATTCACTCCAGCGCGTCATTGCAGCACTCCTGGCAGTCGCTAGGAGCCCTCCAATGACCGCGTCGTAATCGTAACGAGACATTTTACATAGCAAGCTGGATATGTGTTGGAAGCAATGCCTGGGAAACAGGGCTCTGTTGTAACCAACAAAGCTAGCACTATAAAACTATATAACGGGGGTTGAAAGGGGGTAGCGATGTTTATTACATAATGGACGCACGTAATACTGAAGTGCTCTGCAAAACCGTTCGCTGGAGCCGAGGCCCACAGGATCATTACGTTTACATGTCCATTTTTGTGATCCAGTTTACCTATATAGGCTGCACGCGAGCTGAGCCATAACGATACGGTTGAAAAAAAAATCATGAATAAAGTTCGTTCGTAAAACCGCGGTTCGAGTTTTTGTCGAACTGGAATGACACGTGATACGTTACTGTCATACAGTCCCGATGTTATTGTGAACGAATGCATACTCTCGGTCCATTTATGGCTTCTACTTCTATCACAGCTCAATTTTATTCTCTAGTGTTGGGAACTAATGAAGTTACTCGAAAAATAACATTCGAAATTTCTAAGTCATACCACAAGACTTTCCAGCATTGATTATTTATTAGTAGTAGAAATGTATAGTTCACTAAATTAGGCGCACTTTAGTGCACCAAATTGTGTATGCTGATTTAGGGTTTTAAATTTGGTGTACCAATTTAGTCCATTGAACTGGAATAACAAATTTAGTGCACAAACGTAGTGCAGGAAGTTGGGTGTGCAGATTTACTGCACGAAATTGGGTATCCAAATTTAGTGATGCAAAGTGGGTCCAACAAATTTGGAGTATCAATTTATTGCAGTGAAATGGGTATGCTTCTACTTCTACCACAGCTTTTGGGGAGTCAAAAAGTAACACAAAAAATTACTTTTGAATGATGAGCTGATCATTTATGTACCATAAATTGATAGGCAATTTCCCTAATTCATAAAAGATGATACGGTAATAGAAAGTGTGCATTATATAAAATTACGACAGTAATTTTTCACTGTGGGAGATCCATGTTCCAATGAACAGGAAAGGAAGGCAGACATAAGTAATAATTGGTTGGCTTTCGTCCATTTTTATAAGGAGAGTTATATTAAATAGCCCACCTGCTGTTTGCACGAGTCAAGGCATTCTCATTCAATAGAAATGAAAAAAGGTGCAACCCTCCTTCGTTATCGTTCTTTTCATACAGGAGACACGAGGATCAAATCTAGAAACGATAATTTCACGCTGCAATTTTTTATTTATTATCCTAGAATTCGATACGGAAGAGATTTTCTCCAAATGGAATTTGTATTTCAGATTAGCAATCCTAAGATATTTTTCGCCGCTAAAAAAATGGGAGGTAATTTTTCGGGGGCAATGACACTCCTGGACAGAGTGGGCTTGGACCCCAAAAGGAAAATCAATGCAGTGAATGGGCTCTGAGCGTAGACGCCTGTCACACTATCGCTATACGGTGGGGTGAACTTAAAGTAGGGTGAATTCCATGCCACGTAATCATATACAGGGTGATGAAGAAACTTGAATCACCCCATGCTTTTCCAAGGCCAGTGTACACCACTGTTAAAGAATTTTCCTCCCGATCGAGCGGAAATAAATATTCAAGCAGAAGGAAAAAAAACTAGGAGTTTCTATTCTTTTCTCGTTCTCATTGTCCAACGAGAAAGAAAGTCTTGTTTTCTTATTTTACACCCGTTTTTTCTACTTGTTTCATAACTGCTTGTGATCGTTATTTTCTCGTCGAAATCGTTCATTTTCTCATATCTGGTTTAGTACAAAATGAAGTTATATTTTTGAGTCTAGTTCACTAGGGAAACTTTTCTAAACACTATATATAGAGAACATTTTTCGGACAATGTCTTGTTTTAATTTTCGTTACAATGTTTTTCACTATACCTAGCTTCTGACCTGGGATAAGTTTCAGGATTTAATTTCACCAAAAAATATGCAGTTCTCTACATTACCTTGTAATGCGAAATAAGCGGTTCTTGACGTGCTTTATGTAACAGGTTTAATGGGTTTCACGGTAAGATTTTATGATCCGTTCTCTACTTCATAGAGTATGAAATAGCAACAAGGTTTTGAAACATGATTTATTTGAAAATTGAAAAGTTAAAATAGAAAAATAGAATTATAGTCAAGCAACGAAACTAATAATTTAAATTAAAACTGCTGTGCACTTTGCTTTCACCCAAAATTGTTATGTCCGACTGACACATCCATAAAATGACTAAAACGTGTTTCAAACCAAAAATCTGGCTGGCAGAACTGTTATGGATTGAATATAAATGTTTTTAAACCCCTTTCTTGTAAATCTAAATCTACGCCATTTGAATGGCTGCTATCTCGCGCGCACCAGTGTCGCCGATAAATTTCGTAAAAAGTGGAGCGGACTGGCTTTCGTTAACGACCTCGTTAAAATTTGTCATCAGAAGCTTGAGTGAAAAGCGGACTATTTGGGATATTCCTGTCACGATTCGTTTCCACGTTGGACTGGTGCGTTTAGCGTAGAATAACTACGCACTCCGTGGTTGCATCGTTAGACCGATAGTTTCAGCGAACGATAAATCCCTCAGAAAGGCTTTCCAAACGGTATTGACTGACAAGTACCCAGATTTTGTGTGAAATTGACATCCGATATTCATGCCATAGTCGTACATTATCAAAGTGAAGGCTTGGATTCATGAGTTTTAGACTCCAAGTTAAAATATAAATAAAAAACCACAGAAATACTCATCTGTCAATTTTTGTGCCCAAAATGCACCCACTCTAATTTTAATTCATTATATTTACATTTATCACGCACATATCTAAAGAAGAATTTTTGAGTTCGTTTTCATTTTGAAAAACATATGCGGACTAGACTTTTGATGCAGCGTGAATTCCCATGCTGATTAGGAATAGAAAATTGAGAAGGGTGAACTTTCATATAATTATTGTGACTCCCCATGGCTTATAGGATGGAGTAGAACACACAATATGCGTCTGCACGAGGCAGGGTGATTTTTTTTCTCTTCGTTATTTGGACATAGGGTGCATGTTAATAACAGTGACAAGCCGGCTTTTATATCAGATGAGCGTCTGTTATCTTCAACACTACATTTGTGGACAATAGGCTTTTTACAAAATCGATAAGTTAAGGGTCACTCTATAAAATCACTTTAGTCCAAACTTTTTCGGTCGCGGCAAAGTGGTAATTTTTAACTTAACAAATAAATAAAATAGTAAAGGACGATTGAGGAAAATTTTGTCGATTAAAAAAAAAAGTGAGGAGTGAGAATAGGCCGATTTAGGAGCTACTATAATAGTCCGAATGTCACAATTAAAAGCGTTTTTGGTGGCCTTTGACGATGCAACGTCATTTATTTTACACAGCCTCCGGAAAAAGTCGAAATTGAACGGAAATCGACCCGCCGTGAGCAAATAGGGCTTAAGAGGAGTCGAAATTTGAACGCGTGTTCGCATCGGTCGAGTTTCGTCCGTGTTCACGGCAAATGTACTCGGCAGAGGGGCTTAACACGCATTTACAAAATGCGAACGCGCACCAATACCACACCAAAGTTCGTGCCGACTTTGACGATCAAGCCTCCCCTGTCCCAACCCTTCACCTGTCCAACCTTTTCCAACGATAATCCAATCATCCATGTCCTGCGATTTGAAGCCAGTAATTCCCTGTGTTTGATCATCCGTAGGTCATTTGCCATCGGTCTACTGAAACTTTTCGTTCTCAGTCAAATTTTCATATGACGGTTCATGCTCTTTAAATAAATTTGATATACTCAATATTTCATATAGCAGAGTTGTCAAGAGAGATTCACGCTTAATCTTCTCTATGGGATGTTAGGGGAATTCGATTTTTTCTCACTTTAAACAATTTTTCTGTAATTATACATATAAAATTTATTCAATTATTCGACAATTCTTGCTGTAATATTAGTTCCAGTTGGAATTAAGTAAGAATAAACGAAAGGTATATCCTGTAATTTAATTCTCTATATAAATTAGATCAATCTAAGTCTAAATCCAATCAGCGGTCAACCGTACTAAAACTGAGTTCAACCGAATTTCCCGCATATCAGTTGAATTAAATTAAGTTTAGTCAATCATACCTCGGATTTGCTTGAATTCGCGTGACTTGGTTTTATAATAATTTATTCGAGTTTCATTTTAATTCACCTAAATATTCACTGGATTTTAGTATAAAATTCCATTTTAACTTAGTTCCATTCACTTTATTCTTGTGGGTTTTACTCCAATCCATTTTTTCAATTCAAAGTTCATTATTTCATAATAATTCATTGCTTTCATCATAATTCACTATAACTCTGTTACATTCTCTTCAATTCTTTATAATTAAAATTAACTGGAGTTTATTTTGAAACCAGAATTCAGTGATATTTGAATTAATGTAATTAATTCTATTTCAAAGTAATAGGAAAGTAATAGAAAGTAATAGTTCTTTTCCATTTTTAATTAAATGCAATTAATGAATTATTTTACTGGAATATAGCAAAATGTACTCGAATTCACTTGAAATTCTCGGTGAAGTTACTTCGATAGTACACTCGGACATCAATTTATGCACGGTTTTGGTTCTGATCTTCGGCTTCAATTGAGGCTCTCCGAACGCAAACAGTCACTGAGAGTGAACTGACGCAACGTGGCGCAATATGACGGAGTTATCCAGCTTGGTAGTGGGGTACTACGTTTTACTTCGAATTTACATGAAATCACCTTGAAATTACGCCGTATAAAAGTAAATTCAGCTGAAATCTGTTCAATTCTCTTTATTTTACCTTAAATTGACCTTTAATTCTCTTTTAATTCAGTGAAATTATTTCTATACTAATTTAGTGGTTCCTGAATTCTGAGTGATAAATTGGCAAGAATTGTATTTGAAATCACTGAAATTCTGTGGGATTGATTTTATATTGAATTCAGTAAAACTATCTCGTCATTACTGGAATACCATTTCATACTCCATGTTTGAAAATATTACGCAAATAGATCGCTATAGCAGTATATTTTTAATTTTTGAAGCTGGGTAATTATTATAGGGACCTTAAATCTGAATATTGCTATAAATGCTGTAATTGCACGACACGCCAGTTTCAATTGCGCGTTTAATGGACATTAAATAGGTTTGTGAGAGGGAAGTCGGTGCATTGGTAAAACCACAAATCTCATGCTTGAAACAGGAACGTAATCGTTACTGTCGGCTGTGTGGCAAATTGCAATTTATCGATATTATGTATTTTCGAACTAGAATAATGAATTTCAAGAGGTGCGTGATTTTCGAGTTTTGTCTGACTAATGATGAATCTGTTTCGACGGCTTGCCTGCACAAGAGCTGTTGAATCGCCAATTTCTGCATGCCGCACATGAAAATGTCTGAATGACTTGTAACACGATTGAATTATTGTTTTACTTTATTCAGTAAATAGCTTTCGACCTCACTCTCCACTTGTCGAGGTTTCAAGTAGTGTAGCAATAATAGTGTGATTAGAGAGGATTTCGATTTTTATTCTTCAATACGGTATCGGAATTTATGAACCTCAGTATTTTCAATTAAAAAGAACACGCACTTTGTAGATTACTGTTATATTCATCGACGAAGTATTAATTCATATCCGTGAGTTTAGATTAAATTTTTCATTATTTCACTAGCTCTTGCAAAGCTATCAATCTTTTTAATTCTTTTATTCAGGATAGTAAATAAATAATTAATAAAGTCAATCAGATAAATAAAGGTATTAAATGAAATAATAGCAAGAAGCCATCCGTATAATAATCGTTCCCAGTTTGATGGTGAGGGGTCATGCTAAAAACAAAGTTTAGTAACAGATAAGAAGGGTGGGGGGAGGCTTAGTGGAAAATAACGTTACGAACTTTGATAACGTTCAGTACGTTTCGTAATGATAAAGAAAAAAGTTTTCGAATCTTGCGAAAGTTAGCCCTGCAACTGTACAGTTCGATAATAACTTAATATGTTTGAAAATCACTTTCATATTGCAGACTTCACACTTTTCCCCCTGTTCTCCTTTATCCCCCTTTTTAAAGAATTCTTTTTTCTTTCTCCGTTTTTAAGAAACTTTGCATTTTTCTCGTTTGCTCGGTTAAATGATAACTGCATTATTACAGCCCAATAATAAAATCCTACTATTTTTGGTTAAAAGTTAGTTTCTTTCGTTTGAAATGTCACTATTATATTTTTTGTTCAGAATTCATCTCTTTTGGTTAAAAAGCTACTATTTGGATTATAAATACATATTTTTTGATAGAAAAGTCATCTCTCTTGATTTAAAAATTACCTTTCATGATTTAAAATGAACTGCTTTGTTTAAAATTTGTCTCTTTTACTTAAAACTTTAACTGTTTGGTTTAAAATTCATCTGTTTGGATTTCAAAGTCACCGGTTTTCTGAAACGTACAACTTTTTAGCTTAAAATTTCAACGCTTTTGTTGAAAATCAATCTCTTTCGGAAAAAAATCGTTGCTTGAAAATTCATCTATTTCGCAGAAAATACAATATATTTCGACTTGATGTGTTTTATATTGAATATAATATGGAACGTACATTAATTTTATTCAAAGAATTTATTCTCCTATTTTCGTGAAAATCAGCCTATTTCTCCAGTTTTGATATCATTTGGGATGGTAAAATCCGAGTTGAACTTCAATATTCAATATCTAAAATTTAAGATTTAAAAAGTGCTATTATTTATTTGATGAGCGCTGGCGGCAAAATGTATCCCCGAAGCAGTTTCAGCGACAAAGTGTCGTGACTCGAGTTACGTTATGAATTTATAAGCCTGCGTTATTTCGTCACCTTAAGATGCAGAGAACGTCAGGCTCGTCGGGGGTGAAAATGATTCGGGGCAAGAAGCAGGTCATATATCGCCGGAAATTTCCTCATACCTACGAAGGAGAAACTGTTTACGCAGAGCGACGAAAGTTTCCTCTGTGTAACCATATTCTTCATCACCTGCTGTAACCAGCCTTCGCAAACGACATCCTGAATATTATAGTAGACTCAAAGTGCTTTCGAGTGCGTGTACACTGTACAGTGTGCAAAATGGAGGCGAAAGCAATCACTTTTGTAAATAAAGCCCCTCTACTGCTTCTATATTTGAAGATCATTCGCGAGCGCTGGAAATGAAAAATGCCAGAACTCGGAATTAATAAATGAAAACTTTTAAAAGAAGGAATAGAGAAGTATCACGTTATGCTCTTTCCAACCAATTTTTACATTCGCTCGGCTCCTATATTTTTTATGACATCCCGCAATGCTGAAATGGAAACGAGCTTTACAAAGAGCAACTGCTCTGCTTTTTCTTCAGCTTTTTATTTTTTTCTTAACGTCGTTTCTACACAGTGCTTTTTTACTGCAAAATGAAAGATTTATGTTTGATGTTTTAAAAAGGGACAAATAACCTTTTTTTATTTGTAAGCGGACATTCAAAAACTATGTTACACTGATGTGGAAGAGGCAGGTTTTGTGACGATTAGTGACGTAGGGAAGGGGTTAGACGTGAAAAATTTAAATGTGAAGAACAATTTCTTGCAAACGATAGATGTTTTCAAGGAACTTCCCCTTTTTCTCATTTTTCGCTTAAATGAAAACTGAATTAATAGAACCCAAAAAGAAAATCCAAATATTTTTTGTTGAAAGCTAATTCTTTTTATTGAAAAGTCTACTATTATATTTTTAATTAAGAATTAATCTCGTTTGATTACAAGCTCCACGATTTGGTCAAAGATTTAACTATTTCGTTCAAAATTAGTTTTTTTAGTTGAAAATTAATTTTCTCAACTAAAAATTTATCTAATCCATTTTTGGTTGAAAATTAACCGATTTTAGTTGAAATGTCAACTGTAAAATTTTTTACTCAGAATATACCTTTTTTGGTGGACAATTCAAATACTTGCTGGAAAGTTCAACTACTTTGTAAAACACCAATTTTACAGTTTAAGGGTTCAACTATTTTGTGAATATTCTTTTTTTATTCTGTTTGAAAATTAATTTTTTGAACTGATATTCATATTTTTTCTACAGTTTTTGATTCAAAATTCAAATCTTTTTAGTTTGAAATATCAACTATTATATTTTTCATTGAGAATTAATTTTTTATTGAAAATTTAACTACTTGGTTTAAAGATGAACATCTGTGTTAAAAATTCTTTTTTTGTTGTTAATTATTCATGTTTTGGATAAAAAAATGCAACCCTTTGTTTTATTGATTTAGCTGAAAATTCAACTATTTTGTAAAAAAAAAACATTTTTTAAAACAAAATATAACTGTTTTGTTGACAATTCATTCCTGTAGATAAAAAATGCACCTTTTTGGGTGAAAGGTTCCTTGTTGAAAAATCAACTGTCTTCTAAAAGATTCGTATTTTTGGTTTAAGGATTCATCTTCTTGTTTAAAAATGCATCTGTTTGTGTTTAAAGTTTAGTCCTTTTTGTTTGAAAATTCAACAATTTTGTTACAAATGTGATATATTTCCAGTTTAAATCTTCAGCGTTTCATATTGAATTCAATATGGTACCTATACATCAAGTTTATTCAAAATAATTGATTTCTCTATTTTTGTCATATATTACCCTAGTTCTGTTGTTTTGAGAGCATTTTGGGCTGTGAAGTCTTTTAAAATGTTACGTTTGTGTGTTTTATATTAGGCGATTATCAAATGAAATTGAAGAAAAAATGTTGACTTAAAGGGAGGGTGCTCGTACTTTTGACTTCACCCTGGAAGGGGTGGAAAAAGTTTTTAAAATAGCATGACGTAGTTTTTGAGCGGCCCCTAAGAATAATAATTTGCAGATTCCTTAGGATTTCTAAAGTTTAGTTGAATATTTTCGCTGAAAGTAGGTCAAACATTATGGTTATTTTTGTATCCTATAAAGCTCAGATTGGAAAACTTAGAATTCAAAAAGTTATTTCCTATCTGAAGAAAAGTTTCTTAATTTAAGAGCAAAATACTTTGATATTCTCGATGAAGAAAACATAATCTGCTTTGATATTTTAATTACTGGATTATTTGACTAAAGGAAAAGTTGTTTTAAGAATGTTGGTCTGCTTTCTTTTATCAGATTACTTCCCTTTCATTTAACTTAAATTTGTTTAAATTAAACCCGACATTTAGAATCACCCTTCTCCTTTTTTCGAGAGTCCATCGCTGTCTTTGCAGCAAGGGAATTCAATTTTGAGAAACACAAACATCCAACAATTAAGGGTAAGTGAAATAGGATCGGAGATAATGTTGACGGATGATGCCGAAGACTACTCTTAATTAACCGTCGAATCAATATTTGAACGATTCCTTTATTAAGGTTGCCAATGGCCATCGCGGCGGGTGTCACGTAGGAAGAAAAATAAATTTTAGTTCGGTTTAATTGATGATGGAGTAATTCGAATTTAATGACAATTTAATTTAGAAAGATGACTTTTCCTGCTCTAATGAACTCCATTTTATTTAAATTCTAAATCTCTTTAATCCTTTAGAAAGGAAGAATAGTAGCACTTTTTTAAGTCTACTAACCAAATCGAATAATGTTTAGTTCCTTTGAGGCACAGTAGAAATAACTCTTTGATTTCAAACTACGCTATCTGTCTTCATTGGAACCGCCAGTTTATCGGGGAATACGACTTGGGTGCTGCCATTTAATGGGAAGAGGGAATCATCGCCGCTGGGGAAATTCGTTTCGTTTCGAAATCCAATTAAAAATTATACCAATATACCGATACCTGTAGGCACCAATACACCAGTTGTAACTTTTGTCGGTAGATAGTATCGAGCTTTCTAATCCTGGTCGTTTACAAGCATGTAAACCTTTACAGGATTTTCATTGCTGGTATAACTTGCACTCGAATTATTCGATTTTCCAGAGAAATCCCTATCTGTATTTGAATTTGATTCTATATTGATTTTTGTTTAAGATTTAACACTTTATCAACACTGCATTAAATCTGAATGGAGATTGTTTCGAAAATTTCACTAGAGATTTATAAATTACTCTCAATGGTCAGAAATTGG
>CAKNWU010325585.1:0-19783 GCA_932072015.1 Andricus quercustozae
ACCGTATGAGTTAAATGACATGCAATGCCTTCAGTGATTGGAGACACAGAATGGAACCAATGCCGCTCAAAGCTGTTGAATTATCAAACAGGTCGAATGCCAGATTTGCCGCTATAACCCCACCTATACTTGACCAATCGGTCGCGCATGCTCAGTTCCGCTTCATTACTCCCTAGGGAGTAATAAAGCGGAACTGAGCATGCGCCGATTGGTTAGGATTAAGTGAGGTTATCCCAGCAAATAGGGCTAGTATACGCGGCTATTATAGTTAAGTCGGGAAAAAAGTATCGTATGCTTCTCGAGAGGACGCGCATTTTCACCTCGTGTGATTTGCTGCCCTCGCTTCGTTCGGGCAGGAAACTTCACACTCTGTGAAAATGAGGCGCGTTCCTCCCATGTAGCATAATATACTATTTTTTAGATTTATAGGCTTTGAAGTGTACAATTTTTTCAATGCCATATAATCCACTTCAAAGCTCTCCTTTTTACAGAGTTCCCGCCTCCAGAAGGTTACCCCGAGGAATCTGTCCCCGTGTTAGGAGGTTATTACGGGGCGGATGGCATGGAAAACTGGCTTCGTGCTGCCGGATATTGATCAATTACGATTAATGTTCCTAAGAAATAGATAAGAGTGATGTGTACGTTTGCGTAAAACATAATTTTAATAATAGTATATCAAGTAGCCATGTATGAATATAATGTAAAAGGAAGTGTGAGTGTGCATACGTGCGCACATATACATATGTAAGAGCGAATGTATGCATGCGCGCGCGCGCGCGCGCGCGTGTGTGTGTGTGTGTGTGTGTGTGCAATTACTAAAATAATCTTTTAGGACACGAAAAGTATGAATATCAAGTGTGAAAAAGGTTTTATTGTAACTGTAAATAAAATCGAAAAAAATGGATATGTACGCGGAGCGCTTCCCCAACCGCTCCTTGAACAAGCTGCAGATGAAGATGAGGAAGCGACATTAAGACCAACCGCGGAAAGCAGGCACCTTCTAAAAGATGATAGCGATTTCAGGACAAGGAGGAACATTGACATACAGGTTCCTCCTAAGCCCCAAGATCAAATGGATCAAAAGACCAAAAGACGCTTGTATCAACTGAACGAGAAGATTGAATATGCAAGACAGAATGCGTCCCGTATTCAGTGTGTGATTGACTACATAACATCTGGTAGGCCGTTCACTTAATGGGTTCGAAAATTCGCTCAAGAACTAAGGATCTTCAATCATGTACAGAACAAGTCAAAGCTGCTGATAATCACGCAGTGCACTGTTGACAAAATACGGGTATTATCTGACGCAAGGGACAGAATACAAAATAGGGAGAAATGGATCAGGGAGAATCAACAGTTTCTCGCTTACCCATCTCGCCCCTTCAGTGATCACCCTGTTTCTGTCAAAAATCCACCCAAGCCCAACGAGGTAGAAATTTTTTGGAGAGAGGTATACAAGATCCCAAAAATACTGGAGTTGAAAGAAGATACTGATAATATCATCTGCTTCAAGGAGTTTTGCGACAACCTCATAACATCTGAGGAGGAATGTCCATCAATCACTGCCGAAGAAGTGAAAAAAGCACTTAGAGGCACGAAGAGCTTTTCCGCTGCGGGACCAGATGGTATCAAGAACTTCTGGTGGAAGAAGTTTACTTCTACACACCAACATTTGGCCCGCATATTCACGTCATATTTAAAGTCGGAAACGACTATTCCGCAGTGGCTGGTGTTAGGACGCACTATACTCCTACAGAAAAAAGGCAACTTGACCGAACCAGAGAATTACAGGCCAATAACTTGTTTGAACACACTGTATACGAGCTTTACAGCTGTCCTGAACAGGATTGTCCGAAGAATTGAGCCTGTGTGGCGAGAGATGTACGATCAACGTGGCTCGAAGAAGGATGTAGCATCCTGTCAATAGCCTGGATTGACTACCGGAAGGCTTTCGATTCAACCTCTCATAGAATTATCATCTGTCTGTTGGAAAGCTTGGAGGTGCATCCACTCATAGTGAGATACATATGATAAATGGCGAAGAACCTGACAACAACTATGTTGAAATATTAGGAATCTGTATTATCATAAAATATGCACAAAAGCGGTAGATTCAAATTTAAATCTTAGATTCTTAAGAAAAAGGTTTTTTTTTAACTCGAATGTTCTAGAGCGAAATTGAGTCACTCATTAGGAATTCTAGGATGAATTTTAGCTATTACTGAGATATGTCGAAAGAGCGCGAGGAAGCAGACCAAAAAAGGAGAAACCATAAGACCGTTTAAGGGCAATAGCCGAATGTCATCCAGCACGTGTTCACTTGGTGTTTTTGCGTAGGGGTCCCTACGCAGCTAAAAAATTATAAAAGACCTTTTTAATTGTGAGATTGCGTGAGCCAATTTAGATTGAATTGAACAAATAATAATTAAAAGATAATAAGTTTTGCTACAAATTTTCGGTGTTTAATTTTGTGCATAGAACCCTTTTCATCCCAATTTCATGACAACGTTTCAACGTTTTTTAGCAGCAACGAACAATCCGTCCACGGAAGTTCAACAAATCTACAGAGATGGCCAGGACAGGCCCAGGACGTAACAGTATCACCCTATGTGTTTGGTGAGCAGAGGTAGGGTGAGCAACGTGCAAGAATTCGTTAATGTTTGCCACGAATGGAAACCCGTGAGCATCCCCGTGCACATGCGCAGTGCTGTTTGCGCTGTCACGTCTTATACCCACTCCCCTATGTTATATGTTGACATCTGGATGCATATGTAGGTTATGTTCGTTTGTGTTTTTATTTTGTGGGGTGTATATCACGTTCCTTAATTGTTGCTGAAATAAAAACTAGAAGGAAAATGGCATCAAAAATACGAAAAGGATCTGGAAAGTGTAAGTACTACCACATTATTATAATCATTTTTGGAGTACGTAGGTAAGGGATAAAATTAACATGCACATTAAAACATTCACATTTTATTTCTTTGAACCAGCAGCACAGAAATGTTCAAAACACAAGTTCGAAACTTCCAACGCGTGTTGACATCGTTGTCATGGCAACCGCAAGTGCGCATGTGCACGGGGTTGCTCACGGGTTTCCATTCGTGGCAAACATTAACGAATTCTCGGGCTGTTGCTCGTCCCACTCCCCACTTACAAGGATACTACTCTTTACTATTCCTTCGTAGTGATGGGCGCTGCTCGGTATTTCACAGTTATGACCAAATCCTGACCGGTCATGACAGTAAAAGTTGGTAAAACGCGGTCTGACCCAAATATCTCCATCATGAATTTTTTTTATAGAGAAAAGTGGTTTAGTTGTTCGGATAGACCCTATGCTAAACTTGTACAAAAAGTTTTTGAATTCTAAATGTTCCAGTTATTCCCAAAATAATAAAAATGCCAAAAAGCTGAGCATAAGAAACGACACTTTTAACAGCTTTGCGCGAGTATCAAGGGGAATTTAAAACTGACACTTCATAAATTGACAAATTACATTGAAAATGTGTCACATTAATTAGGCAATATTCTTTAAATAATAGTTAGTAGTATGTTAAGTTATTTTTGATAAAAATGCCATTAATTTTATTCCTAAATACTAAGGTGAGTACTTTGTATCTTGTAGATTATGATCCGTAATAAAAATACTGTTTTTTCTTTAACTTGTAAGATAATGTTATAAAAAAAAAACAGTATTTTTATTTACGATCATAACCTACAAGATACAAAGTACTCACCTTAGTGTTAAGGAATAAAATTAATTGAATTTTTGCCAGGACAGGTATTACCACAGTCAGGCCGAGCAGTGCCTTCGCGATACCAACACTATTTCTCCCGCTAGAGGGGTAAATAGCCTCGGCAAGGTCATGATCGCGAGGTGAAATCACTCTTTATACCGCTAGAGGGAGAAATAAGATACCCAAACTATTTTTCCCGCTAGCGGGCTAAATAGCCAAAACGTTTATTTTATTTGACATAAGAGTACAACTATAACTTAATATTTTAAATGATATTATGATTTTCTACCAATTTAAGTAAATGTTCAAAACCTTGAGTCAACTTTTTTTATTTTGACCCCAAATTCATGTTTTGCAACTCGACAAGCCCCCTCTTATCATAGAAATCTACAATTTAATAGAATTTAGCAATTTCAATCAACTTTTTCAATTTTGAAGCAAAATTCGTATTCTGAGACCCAAAAACCCACCTCGACCTTACCTTCATGGCAATATAATTATGGAATACAATTTTGAAAATTTAGGTTGCTATTTTGAAATTTTTGAATTTCTATCCTAAATTCATATTCCGTTACTGGCAAAATCCCTTAGTATCTACTCTCGCAAAACTCAGAGGATTTATTGATATTTTTAAAAATTTAGGTCGCTTTTTAAAAATTTAGAATTTCTAACCGGAATTCGTATTCTAGTGAGGAGTTTTCTTACGGGGAAAGGGTTATAGAAGGTACCGTTTGAAAATTCTTTTACATTAACAATTAAATTGAATTCTCTCCAGAAAGAGTTTCTGCTTCCGGCTTTGATCCGACTAGGAACGAACACGGAACTGCTCCTAAAAAGATCCGGATCCGCAAGGTAGAGTTTTCATGCCGGATGCGCAACCTTAAATTTCACAGATCGTATGTAAATGGATTTAATCAAAATTGAATTTTTTAAAGTATCCGATTTGGTATTCTCCAAGCAGAATTCATTTTCGGTCGGGCAAGCTGCCCATGCTAAATTCACAGAATCGTCACAAAAATATGCTGTTTTTCAAAGGATTTTAGATGACACGTATTTGATCGTTTATAGATATTTGACATTTTCTTTTTAATTCTGATAGCCCTTCCCATTATCTTTTTTAAAATCCACCGGAAATTCTAAAGATTCTAATTTTTTTACTTGGTACTAATATTGTGAATATATCCCATCAGAGTTTATATTTAGAATTTAAAGAAAAAGGTTTGTAGAAAAGTTAGTTATTTCTGTTTATATACACCATCCTTGATTATCTATGAAAGGAAAAATCGTGAACTTTCATTTTTCAAAATAAAACAACATTATTTCTCCTCTCCACGGCGCGAGCACATCTATAAAAACGATTAGGAGAAAAAAAAACGCTGGGTTTTTTTTGGTAAAATGACGTTTGAAACTTCTCACAAGAACCACCGCGGTTTTGTCAATTTTGAATGTTTTTGGAATTTTCCGGTGGATTTCAAAATTAAGTTTATTAGTTTAGATACAATAGATACAATACTTCAAACCTTTTTTTCGATAAATTCTTGACCAGTGCTAAAAGTTAAAATAATCCGAACTTTGTCAAAAAAAACTTTCATCACATCAGTGAAATAGTTCTAGTCGGAAATTCGTTGAAAACAATATATTCCTTGTTACAAGGAAAAAGCATTCAAGAATCCACGCCGTATAAACTCAGCAGCGGGATACCGGGGCCCTTTCGCAATCGAACGGACCTCTCTTTCTATCTTCACACGTTAGAAAAAGAGATCCGTTCGATTCTCCACATTCGACACGGCCCTGGAGTCCCACTGCAGTTTTCTTTTGTTACGTTCTCCGGGAAATCCCCTGCCCATTACATTTTTCACAAAGACTGATTAAAAATTGTGAAAGGCGCACATTTCTACACATTATTTTCACAAGAAAACCATAAACAATAAATAATGTTTACTTTCTGTATGAAGTTGAATAACAATCCGCTACATCAATAACAATAAAAACAAGAAATATTGATTTTAGTGGCACATTATAACTAATTCTTAGGTTAGGTTCTATAACGATGTAAGTATACAAAAAATTTTAATAATATATCACGCCACGGAATCGCTATATCATTTTTGTTATAAAATCAAAATAATATAAAATACTTACTTGTATTTTATGCCTCCTTGGATGCAGAAGAAATGTAGTCCTCCAAAATTGATCTTATCGATATTTTTCTGTAGATTTTGCAGATTCCATGGAGCATGAACAGGGTTGGTCAGTTACGCGCAACCCTGCAGTTTTTTACGAATAATGGCATTTTCATACCTCTGCTTGCCGGCATATACGTCAAAACCCGTAGAACATAGTGGTGGGACTCCCATGTAATGTTTTGAAAACTTTTTGTTTTAATTCCAGTGATGCCAATGTGGGCGTCTTAAGCTACAGCGCTTGCGTTAGGGTCGCGCCCTAGTTGGCCGCAGTTGGCGCGGAATTCAAAATGGGTATTAAAAGCAATTCATGTATTTAAAATGAATAATTATCATAAAATGCAAAAGAATGTATATAAATAGTATTTATTAACAATTTTTGTGAAATATAAGTTAGTTTTTGCAATTCAATGCAAATAAATTGTTACTTAGGAAATATATGTTATAATTTTTTTTCCTAACTGAAATCAAAAGTCATACAATTTATATGTATTCTCATGCATTTTATAATAACTATTGATTTTAATACAAAGAATTATGTATAATACCCATTTTTAATTTCGGTTACTGTTAGATGGCGCTGATAGTGCAACAAAGTTATGTAAAATTTAATTTATTATAAATGAGTGAATGGACTAAAACTGAAGACTTAATAGGATTTGATAAAAAGTAATTAAATTAATAAAAATAATCGAAGAGTACAAAAAAAGGAAAGCCTATGGGACTTAAAAGAAAGAATCTGTACACATTAGAATTGTGAAACACTTATTGGTACCTTTAAAGGCTACAAATTTGTACAAAATAATTTTTCTGCAGATAAAAAAAGTGGTGTGAAATTGTAAAGATGACTAATGAATATTATAATTACAAAATTAACATAGATTATAAAATAAAAATCATTATGAAGGTCCTACATGAGTTTACATACTTCATAATAATTAAAAAGAGCAAAAGGAATAAAACTCGTGTAGCATTTGCGTAAGTTAAATAAATAATAATTTTAATATTATGGCAGTAATATTATGCAATTCATAAATAAGAACTTTAAATTCATGTTCAATAAAAATAAACATGGAAAAAAGTACAAGGCATAAATATATAAGATAAAAATATTTATTATAAACAGGACATTCGCAATAGGAGAAAATCCTCTTCACTTGAATGTATAAAAAGCATAATTACTTTTATCTTACCAAGCCCTACAGTTATTTAGGCAAAAGGTTTTTGTGCAGCTGAAAAAAAAAAAGAAATCAATAAAATTATAATGATATACTACAAATGGAGATAATGAAGTATGAGTTAAGGTTGTATAATAAACATAGAGGCAAAAATACTGAAAGAAATTATTAAAGTTTATTGTATTGGAAAAAATACAATATTTTGGCATCTTTGGCCCTTGACCTTTTTTACAGTCAACTGAAGAGGATTTTCTCCTATTATAAATGTCCTTTTTACCATATATATTTTTATCATACATATTTCATTAGGGTGCTCCAAACATACATTGAACTCATACTTCCGGATAATATTAAATAATAGTAATATTTTAGTAACATAGTAATAACTTTTATTTTTTACTTATACCTTATACATTTTTCTATTTTCATTTTTACCGAACATCAATTTCAAGTTCGTATTCATGAATTGCATAATATTATTGGCATAATATTAATATTACTAATTATTTAACTTACACTCATGCTACACGAGTTTTATTCGTTTTGCTCTTTTTAATTATTATGAAGTATGAAAACTCATGTAGGACCTTCATAATGATTTTTATTTTATAACTTATATTAATTTTGTAATAATAATATTATTAGTCATCTTTACAATTTCATACCACTTTTTTTATCTGCACAAAAATTATTTTGTACAAATATGTAGCCTTCAAGGGTTCCATAAATTATTGCACAATTCTAATGTATACAGATTTTTAGGATATTACAATTATTATATACTTCACTTGTAAAGACTTCAAAGTTTTATCGTACTTTTCGACTGAAAAAAATTCTAAACCACGTATTTACAAAATGTGCATTCCACCAATTTAAATCCCATCGGCTTTCCTTTTTTTTGTACTCTTCGATTATTTTGAATAATGTAATTATTTTGTATTAAATTTCATTAAGTCTTCAGTTTTATTCCAATCACCCATAACCAATAAACTAAATTTTACATCACTTTTATCAATATTTTTAAGTTCTCTTCCATACTACTTTTGAATCTCCCGCATATCCCGAACTGTCCTGAATCCTGTATCCGGTGTATTATATAGATCAGTGAGTCCCACGAGGGGTTGGTAACAATCGCTGCCAGGGATTTGAATGTCTACTCATTTTCATTCGTTTTTAGGGCCCTTTCACACGATCGCAGATCCGCAAGTTGCGGATTTGCGCAAGAATAGAGTTCTGAAAATATGGAATTTTCCGCTAACGAAAAAATCTCCGAATGGCGGAAATTTCAATGCTCGATTTTTTGTTAATAGAAAATTTAATGTTTTTCCAATTACAGGTATGTGTATTGAGCTATACATTTTTAGGAAGGATTAACTGATTTGGGTCGCTCTTTCAACAAAATAATATTTTTTTTTGCACAGGAGTTAAGTGTTTTCGATATTTGTTAACATGAAAATATTATGCTTTTGCAAACAGCAGCCAGTATAAGTCTTACGTTACGTCTTTACGAAAGCCTAGTTGGCATAACCCCAAACATAACCTCTATAGATGCTTCTGAACAATGCTAATCAGCTGATTTGGCATGTGCTCGTTCCTTCTCATCAAAACATTGAAAATTTTATTTTATTCAACGTTTATTCTTCCATAATTATTTTTAGCTCAAGAAACTTGCCTACAATTTAAAAAGCATTAAATCTTCTATTTAAAAAAAATCCAGCATTAAAATTAACGCCATTCACAGATTTTTCCGCTGACAGAAAAATCTCTATTTTCACTACTCATGACTTGCGCAAGGCCGCAACTTGCGGATCTGTAATCGTGTGAAAGGGCCCTTATAGCCCAGGCACGTTCCCAAGCGGCGGACATTTTACACGTTCCGAGAACTTTCCTGGCACTTTCCGACGGTTCAAACTAAACGTCCCAGGAGGTTTCTCTGCCATGATCAAAGAATACATGGCCTAGCCACGCGCAACTAAAAACAAGTTATCCAATAGGAAGCAACTCTTCCACAGCTAGCCATATTGGATATGTGAGCGCGCGAGTATGAAGTATATTTGAAATTACGTAAATGCCACGAGCGAAGATTTCAAATAAAAGATAAAGAAATTGTACAATTTGGAAATCAATCATATTAGTTTTTGAAGAATTGTACCTTTTAGGGTAAGTGAAATGAAGTATCATTACATGATAAGAAAAAAGAATTTTGTTTTGGGTCTCAAAGCACAAAGAAATAAATTCAAAATGTCGATATCATAGCCTGTATTATGGCAATATCAGTTTTTACTATCCGTATATACATGCACCTATATAATCAAAAACATAACATAAATAATGCTAGAAAATTTCTAGAAAGTTTGAAATGCTTCCAGAAGGTAAAAAACTTTTTTTGAGATACCTGGAAAAATTTTTGATGACTTCTTATTTTAAAAACAAGAATTTTTTCTGATATTTTGCATAATCCTGAAAAAATATAAAATAGACTTTTTACACATATATGAAATCTTCCATTTTTTTTTGTTGATTTTGTCAAGAATATTTGTATAACCTTAAAAACAAATAAACAAATAATAAATTATTCAGACAATTGATTTTTTAACTTTAATTATTCCCTTCGCTCTAATTGGAAATTGGGCAAAAAGTGGAAAATTTGTGAAAGAACAGTGACTTTCTATCTCTATTCTAAAAGAAAATTGCTAAAAATAATAACAAATTGTTTAAACAAATTACGTAAGCATCTAATTATGAGTATGAAGTAGTGTTTCATGTATAAGAAACAATTTGCATTCGAAAAACCTAAAAAAAATCATAATCAACGCGACAAACTCGCAAAAGCCATTTTTTTACTTATGGGGTTTTTTCAGGACTATTTTTTAATTATTTTTTTTTTTTAGTATTTTTCCTTAAGATAAAAAATCAACAAAGCCGAAATGGCCAATTTTGTCACTTTATTTGTTTACATATTGTTGCTCTGTGACAAAAATTGAACAATCGCAAATTAAAATTCTCCTAAATCATCGAAACCCTATCAAATTGAATCAAACGTATTTCACGAATCAAAATCTATCATCAGATTGGATAAAAATCCTATCTAATTCACACGCATTTCACGAATCAAAATCTGCCAGCATATTTGATAGATCTTCTATCAAATTCTATCCATCTAGAAATCCTTTACTTTTCTATCACCAATTTCTCATTAATACTCTATCAATTCTTAAAGGCACCAAACTTTTGTCAAATTCTATGTTCCAGAATCTTGGATATTTCTATCCAATTATATCTTTTGAGAAATCGTATACTTTCCTTCAAAATTTTCTCATTGCATACGATTTACAAGAGTTTTGATGACAGTATCTCGGTGCAAAAATATAAGATTTCTCGAGGAATAGAATTCGATAGAAATTTTTCAGGTTCTAGAAAATAGGATTTGATACCATTCTAGTGCTAAGAAGATTTTATAGAGTTTCATTGAGAAAATGGCGATTAGAAAGTATAGGATTTTCAGCCAAAACTTGACAGGTTTGACTGGATTTTCATTTATTTTAAATCATTTTAAACTGGACAGGAATTACGGATATAAATAGAATTTATTCCTTAAAGTTCTCTAGATATCCCTTGAAATTGGTAAAATTCCCTTAAATCTCCTCAAATCTTAATTAAATAAATCCCTTAAATTAAAATACTCGGAGCTCCCATCAAATCCCCAAAATCTTCTGAAATTCTTTTAAATTCCTTAAAATCTTTGTAAACCCTAAAAACGTCTCTCTAATACCTTGACATTTTTTAACTTTCTTGAAATTCTATTATATCTGTCAAAATCCCTTAAAATAAAATTTATTTGATTCCCTAAGGTTTTGTAGAAGTTTGTTGAAATTCCTCAAAATCTATTGAAATTTTTGGAAATCATAAGAATCCAGAAAAGTATATAGAAATCAGTAAAAATCCATTGAAATAACTAGAAATCCTTTAATCTCCCTTCAATATAAATTAAATTAAACTTAATAATTCATGTTCTCTGAAAAACCCATTCAAATCACCAGAAATCTTCGAAATTTTTGGAGATTCAATAGAATCCTTTAAATCTTGAATTTTTTTTAAATACCTTAAAATCCCTTGGAATCTTTGAAATCGCTAGGAATTCCTCGAAATTTTATTTCATTTTATTTATTTTTCGAATTCTTCTGGAAATCCTACAAAATTCTTTGAAATTCCTTCAAAATCTTAGAAATGTGTTAAGATTGTTTGGAATCTATTAAAATAGCCTAAATTCATTAAAATATTTTAAAATTCCGTAAATCCTTTGAAGCAATTCAAGCATTTAATAAAATCCTTTAAATGTTGTGAAATTCCTTCGTTTAATATCTTAAAATCCCTGGGAATATTTGGAATCACTATTGTAGCATTGTTGAGCCTTTGAATCACTTAAAAGCTTGTGAAGCATTATTTAGCTTTTGGATCACTTAAGAGGTTGAATGATTCTTGATTTTGAATTTCCTTGGTTTACTGATTCTAAATTCAACTGTATCGCTAAATCTTAGTTATAGAAACCAGTCTAAATTCACGTCATAAATGAAAATGTGGGAACACAAAAGCGAACGAGAGAATTGTGAGGTTCCCTAATTTAACCTATCTATGCTTTTAATCAGCTATTTGGGATTTTCAATATTATTTTTCTGGAGCCTTAGTAATTTCAACTCTCCACTAATTTCTGAATGTCCAGAATTATTTGTCATTATCAGAATTTATTTTGCGAATTTTGAAAAGTTCATAGTTTTTATTTGTAAATAAGATAATCTATTGGATGAGCTCCTGTATGTAAAAAGGTTAAAAATCCAAATGAATTTCGATTCTCACAGAAAAAATGTGCACTTTAACTGATTTTGTTTCTTAAATTAGAAACCATAATGGATCCTTGAGCTCCCGTAGGAGATAACATCTTTCTTAAGTTGGGGCTTTAGGGAATTGGTTATTGAGTTCCCATATGAGAATGGGTTAAAAAAGAACTAATTTCTTCCTGCACCAATTAACTGATGTAACCCACTTTTGGTGAAATTAATTTGATTTATTTTCGAAAAAATTCTAGGTATTAATTTTCTTCAGTCCTTGAATCAGTTGAAACAGTGAAGGACATTGATCTATATACTATAGCTTTTATATCTTAGTGAACTCAGTGAACGGGAGCACGCAATTGTGTAAACGTTCAAACTATAAGCTATAACGTTTAAAACTAAAAATTATTATTGATCAAAAATCGTAAAATGACACGTTTCTTGTTTAATCATATATAATTCATTTGCAATGCAATAGAGATTTATGTAAATACATAATTGGAATCAATTTTTATAGTTCTACATTATTATAGATGATTCTTCAAATAATTAAAGTCTATAAACAATGTTTATAGCTCTTCAGATTATTTTTGATTATATTTTTCCATTAATGCCAGGGCGCGGTCATAACAAAGTTTTTTAATATTGAGACCAATAATTAAATCATAATGATTTATTCTTCCAGGTATGAGGTAAGTATCGACCATATTTGGAAGTCTCCTTTTAAGTGAATCTATATCCTATAATTGAAAACAAATTGGTACTTTCCTAGTCAATATTATATTTGTATTATTATTATTAATTATTTAGACTAACCTCTGGTTGCGCTAAAACATCATTTTGAGCATGGTAAATGGCAATTGGCATATTAACGTTTTCCAGGGGATAATCCGGTGGCGTTGTTGACTTATACAATTTCAAGTTTTTTACGGAACCATAATCATAAAGTCTAAAAGTGCCTGTTAGTAAAATATAAAATACATTAAAACATAAATTTAAAAAAATCTTATTATTTTACATACCAGGATTCAATTTTCCAAATCCGTAATGAATCAGTTCTTTAATTGAAGCACCAGCAGGCTCATACTTGAGATAATGTTCCAGATTAGCCTAGAAAAATAGTAAGTTACTAAAACCAGTCAAATTTGATACTACACATTGATTTATTGATTTAATGCAGGCGGGGAAGCTCATGGGAGATCGTCCCCTGGCACAGTGAATGACCTGGACCTCTTTTTTAGTAAGTGAGCCTCACCCACTCTGCCATCTGGCAACCTTTCTGGCCAGGCCGTGCAGATAGATGGACGCATTGAGTATTAAAGAGAGTGGAAGGTGACCGTACTGGACACTAGCGCACTCTGCCGCTCCGAGGAAGAAGCTCAGGTATTTCAAGTGAAGGTTTACTGTCTACAATGTACGAAGAGGCAATGGCATGATCCACGGGTAATGGCGTCTGGTCGTTGGTGTCAAAAAAGATCCTGACGGCTGCTTTGTGTTTCTTTGGTGATATCTCGAGCATTCATTTCGTACCTTGTGATTTATAACATTAAGACAAAATTTCTGGTAGAGAATTAATTAAGTGATCTTCGACGTGAGATCGTGGGCTTTTTTGAAAATAAGGACACTATGCTCAGATCGGCGTCACTTAGCGATCTCGAACGAAAAGCGTCTTGTTCCTTGCCCTTCATCAAATTGCATAATTATCAAAAAGAATGAATGCTCGAGAATCCGGAAGAATAAAACAGAGGATTGTGGTATAAAACTCGAAAGGATTTTATACAAATTTATATTTTTGGCCGGTATAGCCTAGATTCTAGAAAATGTTTCATCTGATTCACGCGGCATTTTTCAAAACGGTCACATCCGATACATCAATTTTTGTAACCAATCGGTCGCAATCGGCAATTACCATTTAAGAATACTGATTCAAATAACTTTTACTGCTGATTCAAATGCATCCAATCGATTTTTGTTGTTTAGTTCCTTCCCCGAAACTGTAGGAGTGCTGAAACTCGTGTACGGAAAAATACATTGTGCTCTTATGGCACCTTCCAATCTCTTTAATACTCTCTGGATGGACGCAGGTTAGGGTGGACGGAGTGGTCTCTCTGAAGTCATCGGTAAGATGCCCACATTCAGCGCACTGGCCTGTCAGGCCGCAAAGGCTTCTCAACATGAATCTCCTTCGCAAGGAGATGGCTATCTCTCTTCCGAGTCTCCTCAAAGTCGACTAGTGAACCCCAAGCAATTTTCCCCTCGCCATGGAGCCTCCTCTTTGGGAGGTTACCATCCGAATCATCAAAGCCCCGGTAAAAGCATACAGGAAAATTGCTATTGGTAGCAGCACAGTGATCAAACCTACAGGCCTCCTGATAGGAAGCCTCACGCGCTATCGCTTGAGCCCCCAACCCAGTAAAAAAAAACTAACTGGGGCGAATTTCGGCGAATAAACATTTTTGAATTCGCCCGAATTCCGCTTTCTGATTCGTTTAAACGAATTGAGCCAGCGCGAATTGAATGCGTTTCAATTCGTTTTAATTCGTGGTCAAGGTCAGCCTTTAACTGCATTCGCGCTGACGAATTCAGGCGAATTGGAGCTTGACTTTAAATCTCGCGAATTAAAATAAATTGGCTGGCACTGAAATTATTTCATGCTGACACATCAAAATGTATTAGGTCCCCTAAAAATTGTGGGCCGAATTTGGGCGGATAGCAGATTTGAAGATTAAGTTACTTATTTCCGAATTTACAAGAATTCACGACTTGCTCCAATTCGAGATTGTCGCAAAGCGAAATTCACGAAGGCTCCAACAAATTCATCTCAATTCGCCTCAATTAGGTTCTTTTTACTGGGAAGGTTCTACAACACAATTTAGGTATAAAAAATTAACAAACCGAATCCAATTGTTCATATCCATCGCCGATAATTGAAAACATAACGACAATGCAAATAGGCTGAAATATACTTTCCGCGCTGCAAACCAAACTTGTGAAAATTCGAAATAGAGTTGTAGCTGGAAGAAGTTGATAATATCCCACTCTCTCGAGGAGACTCTGAAAGTGTGCATAAAGTTTATAATCAAGAAAAGAAATTTAAAGAAAAATTATTATTAGAAAAATTCTGACTCTGATTATTTTAGTGAATGGTATAATAAGGGCTAGTAAGCCTTCCACATGCGCCGTGAAAACAGCTGGAGACAACGCCACTGCAAGTTTGATTTTTTTATTATATTCGGGTTTTAGGGATCCCATAACACAAGTTTCAGTACACCCTTCAGAAAAACAGCACAAGTTAAGATTACTTTGATTTGTATTATTCAATACGTAATCGATTGTTGCTGGCAAGTCGTAATACCCTATCTCGTGCCAGCTTGAAAATACAAATTATTAAATACAAAATTAATTAAGAGAAATATTACAATGATAATAAAAGTATAATAGTATACCTAAAGTCCCAAAATCCGTAACTTGATTCTAATTTTGATACGTGTTTTCTACCGTAAGTATTCCCACGAGTGTTCAACAACCAGACATCATAGCCATTATCAACTAAAATAAGAGCTGCAAAAAATGAAATACTTTTTTTTTAGATTTTCTAAAACATTCACTCGAAAACATCTTTCTTTGGCGAGCAAATGGTCCCCTATTTTCTCAGAATTAAAATAGAATACTTAGAGCACGCTATGGAGACTGGTTTATTCATTTTCTTATTGAGGTATCATTATTATTACTTACTTTACTGACAACAATTTTTTTTGCCTAATAACTAACTTAGAACGAAGTTTTTACATCAGCTAACGTTTAATGCATAATTTACTCGAAATTTCGAAAAAAAGAAACTTTGTAAGAAGTTTGAAAGGTTTCAGAGAGGACCCCCAAGTCTCTATGCATTTCACGTGTCAAAGTTTTTAATTCAAAAGTACCTTCTCAATCTCTACCGCGGCGTCACATTCGTCTAAACACAAGCAAAAGCCTCATTAGTGATGATGGTTATATGTTTGTGTAGTATCGGTCATTTCCTGTAATTTGTGGTTACATACTTAAATAATGATTAAATTTAGTTTGTCTAAAGAAATATTTAGTGTCATCGACAGTAGCTGTAAGTAGGTAATTCAATAATTTGATTTAGGTACGGGAACATGGGGCAAAACGGGACGATTTGGCTTTAGGATTTTTTTCGCATACTAAAATACTTTTTTCCGCATTCAACACTATAGGTGCCTCAAACAACCAAAAAAAAAGTGGTTTCGCATTGAAAACATGCGATGTTCTACTTTTTTTTATTGATTTTTGAACACAAGTTTTTCGTCCAGTGAAAATTTTGTATTTCCAGCGAAACGGGAAGCTTTGTTAAATGAACTTGCGCTAAACTTGCACGCGTTTTTGGAGCTGTGAAGTTTTTGTCTAGGAAATACTGTTTCGGGTGATAGTCGGAATTAAGGCCGTGATTTTTGGTTCGGTTTTGTTTTGGGTTTTACTTTTAAAGGGTGTTTTTTATCTATGTGAAGGGACTTTAGCTGGTTTTTAGTGTTTTTTTTTTCATTTCTTGTTGGTGCTGCTACTACCCGACCTAAAAATATCGGTTCTCCAAAGTGTTCTCAAAATGTAGTTATGCGGATTCCTTGGGTTTGATTTCAGATTTTTTGGTTTTGGGGATTCCTACATTATCAGACCATTTACCAGTGTTTGTTAAAATTGCTGATGATAATTTAATTTTAAATCGTGGGTTAAATAACTCTTTTGATTAGAAGAAATTCGTCTGGAGGGAAAGAGCGTTGGGGGCATATACTGAGCAAATGTTAGTCTCGCCTAAAGTTTCTTGTACTGGCGAGGATGTGGAGGCGTTGAACGAGAATCTCATATCTGCAATTTCGGTAGTAGCGAACAAGTTAGACCTGGTTTCCAAGCCTTTTTGGAGAGTAACAGGAAAAAACCCTGGTTCGATAGAGAATGTGATATGATGCGTCGTAAATTAAAAGACTCATTAAAAAAATTTATATTATCTCAATTTTCAGATTTAGATTTTAGTGAGCACAGGAAAATAAAGAAAACTTACCATGAGCTTCAAATTTTAAAAAGAAAGAATTTTAAGTGTGGTCTATTGAATACCCTTGCATCTTGCAATAACGCTAAAGCGTTCTGGATAGCATTGAATAGTTTCAGAATAAAGTCTTCTTTAGTTAATGGTATAAGTTTCGAACGTCGGCAGGCTTTTGTGGATTCATTATATACTGAACAGATTTGTGCTAGTGTTAAGTGGTGCATAAAATCCCACCCTGTACTGGATTGTATCATCTCGGAAAAAAAAGTAAAAGACAGCCTAATGTCATGTAAGAGTAATAAGGCACCCGGTGAGGATGTCATCCCTAGTGAATTTTATAAATATCTACCAGAGAACTGGGTCCCTTATCTGGTCAGCTTTTTCAACAGAATTTGGGAATCAGAAAAAATTCCTTCCGACTGGTCTAACATCCAAACCTTTATGCTCTTTAAAAAAGTTAATACAGATGATCCTCAAAACTACAGAGAAATATTGCTTTGATCAATTCTATTGCAAGCATTTTTACCCGAATTCTGTCCTCAAGGCTGACTAGATGGGCTGAATTAGAAAACTGCCTTCCCGAGAATCACGCGGGTTACAGGGCTGAACGGACTTGTGTAGATCATATTTTCACTTTAACTGCATTAATTCAAATCCATCTTATTCCGAAACGTAAGGTCTTTACATTTTTCATCGATTTTAAAAAAGCATTTCCTTCAGTTAACCACTCGCTTGTTTGGCAAAACTTGCTCAGGAAGGGAGCGAGTACAAAAATCTTAACAATCATCAAAAGTTTATATGATAACGCTTCCGTGACTATCAGGGCTAGGTCTGGCCCTATCACGTCAGTTAATGTTACTCTTGGGGTTCTGCAGGGCGAGATTCTCAGTTCTCTTCTTTTCGTCTTGTCAATCTCTGACTTAGAGGAATACCTGAGAAACCACGGGGCGATAGGAATTTCGATCGATCACCTAATTGATGTAATTTTACTAGCCTATGCTAACAATATAGTGATCCTCGCCAACTCTCAAGCTGATCTTCAATTTAAGATTAACCTGATTGAGGAATATTGTAAAGTAAATTTCTTTCAAGTAAATGAATCAAAATCAAAAGTTGTAGTATTCCATAGAGGTCACTCGCGAAGCTGCTGTTTTTTTTCTCTGGGGTTCAGCTTGAAGTAGTTGAGGAGTATCTCTACTTAGTTTCTATTTTCTCAAGTTCGGGTTTTTTCCTTGAAGAGGCCACCAAGGAAATTAATTCAGCAAATGTTGCTATGGGTACTGTTCTAAGAATTCTTTATTCTACGAAATCTGATGCATGAAATGATCCAAGTTCTTGAAGAGGGGTTTTAAACCTTCCGTCTTATACGCCAAATTATGCTTTGCGACTCGAAACTGATAGACTACAATTGGCTTATGAGATTTTTAAACAAAGATATCCCGGACGCTGCTTAAGGAAATTAAACTCCTTAGCAGCTAAGCCTTCTAGTAATGTTCAGTTTAGTTGGGGGTTGCAATAGCCATACAAAAAAATTAAGAGACAATCTTGCATAATTTTTCAGTCTATTTAAAGTGCTCAGATTATGGTAGAATATTAGGCTCTGGTAGTCTACAGATGTTTCCACACTTGTCGTTAGTACCAGGCATTCAATCTTATCTCTGCAGAGTTCTTTCAGAGAGTTAGAGTTAAGAAAGTATAACCAGTATTGTCCACTGGATGTGACAGTTGGAGGCTGCTGAAAAATGGAAGATCTAAAATCCGCATACGCAGGACAAGTAGCCAAAATGTGAAACAAATCCTCTCTTTCCCGAGATTGCATATCGAACAGTTTCTCGATGGCTCATACATAAATTTAAAGTCCCTGATACGAATGCAGCCTCTAATTGAACCCAGGAGCCTCAACTGAGCAATTGTGCTCAATTGCAAATGCACAATTGATCGAAAAATCGTGACTGGAAGTTACCCGGTAAGAAGGCTTGAATAGAATAGGATTGAAAATTTCAATTCATGTTAATACCTGATTTTCCCTTCGTTCTCTTAAACCAGAAACAGTAATTAGAAAGAAGCAACTGCTATACGTTTCAATACAGTTTGAAAAATATACTTTTCTACCTATCCAATACCAAAAGCAGTAAAAGGACAAGGTAAAATTCAAAAATTTAATTAATTAATTAGTAAAAAGAAATTAATTAAATAATTATTTAATTAATTATTAAAGTTAATTAATGTTTTCAGAATACATACATTCTTGTTGGTATCTCGGTATCACAAATCCTATTTCATTCAATTCAGTTATACCATTTGGAATTGAGGGTAATACGTTTCATATCAAATCAATTCAGATTTCTTGAATTGAAGTCACACCATCTCTCCGCAATATATGTTGAATTCACTGTAATAGACCCTTCCTAACTTGAATTCAAAAAGCGGTAATTCAGAAAATTCAATGTACACATTGCGCGAATGAATTAAACTGAATTGAACACACTTCATATCTAACCTCCTTTTTGGAATAGGAAAGAGAGTCATTAACACTATGTGAATAGACAGGAATTACATTTCTGAGCCTCTTATTACTTTCTTGAACATTGAACACTGAAGGGAAAATCAGGTATTAAAAATACTGGGCAACCAGCCTCTTTTGAGCGAATCTACAGTTAAAGGTGAGTTCCGAATCCCCAAAGCCCCGGTAGAAGCAAAAAAAAAAAAAAATTTCCAATATTTCAACTTTAAAAAAAATATGCAAGTAAGTTTAAGCTATACATAAAAGTTTTAAAAAAAGATTCAAAAACAATTTTAAACTTAGAAAGATTTTTTT
>CAKNWU010325586.1:0-12055 GCA_932072015.1 Andricus quercustozae
CCCCCCCCCCCCCTAGTTGTTGTCGAATTTCCACGTTTTGAGACCATCTGAACCCGAAAAACAGGTTTTACAAATGTGTTTGTGTGTCTATCTGCATTAATGTATGTATGTTTGCATGAATGTATGTCCGCATGTATGCATGCATATATGTATGTATGATTGTCTGTCTGCTTGTCAAGGTAAGATTTGTTAGCCAGCCATTTTGGATAAAAATTCAAAAAGATAAAGCACTTTCAACATGTTTGAGACTTTTTGTTTCAAGATTTGAAAATTCTCTGTACAGGTGTTCGTAGCACTCAGAAAGTCGAACAATTTATCTTTATGATTTTTCAAAATTCCAAAACACAAACGAAAATGAAAATTTTAAGTCAAACAACGCACGATATGAAAAAAAGTCAAAAAAGAAAAAAATTGCTTTTTGAAAGCCCTACAAGATTATCGTAAGAAAATTTTGAATTTTATTGAAAAATCGATAATTCAAATTTTTATCACACAAAAAATAATCCAAAATCAAAAATTTAATTTTGTGGTAAAACTGTGCAAGATCAGAGAAAAGGTTAAAAGACAAAAACTGTGCACCCAAAAAAGATCTACTTTTTTATCAATAACATTTTGATAGGATGCGTAGTTTTGGTTTTAATTGTAAAAAACATCATTAAAAAAAAATTAAATTTTTGGAAAACGTCGCGAGATACAAAAAAAATTAGAAGGCAAAAGTCGTTCATCCAAAAAAGTTCTATAGTTTAGTAATGAATCATTTTTTGATCGAACGCGTACTGATTGTTATAATCCTAGAAAATAAAATTGAAAATAAAAAAATTACATTTTTAGACAAACGGCAGAAGCTACGAAAAAAGATAAATAGAAAAAAATTGGACACATAAATAAGATATACAAATTTTGTATTAATCACTCTTTGATATGATGCGTTCCTTTTGTTTTTAATCGCAAAAAATAAAATAAAATTTTTTTTTTGGAAAAACGGCACAAGGTGCAATAAAATATTAATAATAAAGAAAAAATTCTAATAGGAAGCGCACTTTGTTCATTATAAAAACAAGACAATAGGAATACATTTGAAGAGTGGAATTCGTGAAAACGGAAAGCAACTGGGTGATTTCCGCAACAGCTCTCAAAAAAAGTATTCAAAATTACATAATTCTAAATCATACAGATTAAGGTTTGAGAAATATTTAATTACAAATATCTTTAAAATAGATCAGTGCCCAAAATTTCAAACAACAAAAAGGCGCAGAATTTCAGAAGCACTCAGGAGAATATTTGTTTTAAATTAAATAAACCAGTTCTTTTACGTAATTTTTCTGATAGAAATAAAAATCAAAAAAGAAAGAATATCACTTTAAATTAAAGAAAAATTTGTAACAGAACAGAAATCCATTTTTTCCAGCGAAAGAAATTTCTTTAAATCAAAGAAGCTTTTCCTTGACGGAGAGCCAAGGAATATGTTTCTTTCATTCGAAGAAATTTTCTCAAAATTTTCTGAAAGCCGATTAGAATTAAAATTAAAAATATGTGCGATTTAATGTAGCTGTGGTTATATGTATTTTCTTTTATGATTATTGATGATATTTTATATTTCTTAAAATTTAAGCATCCCTTTCAATTTGATAATCAGGCAATCCTGATAAGAGACATGTTATAGGCGCGCGTAGAGCGGTATTTTGTTATATTTTTTAACTTACTAGAACACACCTTCAATTATTTTATATTTTTAATTTTCTGAAGTTGATTTTAATCATAAAATTTTGCACTTGTGATCAGCTTTTTTTGTGGGTTATTTAGGTTAATATTGCTAATTATTATAATAACTAGTAGATTTGTTCTTACCCTAGATGTTTCGACAAAGTAAACGTGAAATAAAATATCCTAAACATTTTTAGAAACGATTGCGATCATAATAAAAGCTAATCAAATGTAATAAAACGAGATTATACAATGTTCTGAAATATTTTATGAAATGGCCTAATTTAATATTTTTAACAGCAACTTAAAAGGTTGACATTCTTTACTTAAGGTTCTAAATATTTTTAATTGTTGTTTAATCTGAAAATCAAAATATTAATCGAATTACACCGATATTGAAGACTTTACAATGTTATTACAATCTTTAATTGCAATTACGAAACTTGAACTTTATACTATAATTTCGGATAACTGGATTTCCTAAAGGATTGATTTATTAAAAATATTACACTGGAGTCGCGATTGAAGCTCGGTTTCGAGCATTGCTTGCCTTGGCCTTGATACTCAGTCGAGACCGCCTGGATATAAACTGTCAGTGGCCATTGAACAATGTCCGAATCCATATTACTCAATATAGGCACCCGCGCACTGCCTCTTTTTGCCTACGCTGCTGGTATCTCATTATTGATTGACCACACTCTCTCGACCCCCAGGGGCTCCACTTTCAGGCCGAATCCGCCGCGACAGCAATTCTCGGAGGGCGTAAATCGAACCTGCTTCAATGAAAACTTCAGTGTACATAGAAACATCATCCCCAACCCCACTAGGTAATAGATCGTAACATTTCCCCGAAATCCCTCCTACCCAAAAATAGCCATTTGCGATACAATTGCGAAGAGCTGAAGGCAACTTCTGCACTCGATATTTTTTGCAACAAACATCCGAGAAAATTATTTAGCACTTTTTTTACACTTTCCACCAAACTCCCGATCCCGTATCGCCATGCGTCATTATTATTCCCGTACAGTCTGTTGGATTGAAGTGCTTAGCATATCATTCAGAAGAATGACAGTCTCACTTTCGAGGTGGCTGTTACAAACAAACTGTTAAGTAATTTATTGATGCCCCTAACTAGTTAGAAGATGCTATCCATACTTCCCATCACTATTTGTCTGAACATAATTGAAAAATTAATCCTCTGTTGCTTGTTGCAGAGTTAAGTTTTGTGTCTTTACCTAACAGCGACCCTGTTCATGATGCTCCTCTTGCCGAAACTTCTGATTCTCATGACAGATCTCCTCTTCCTGAGCGTTCCAGGTCCAGGTCTCCTTCCAATAGACCTTATTCTCCAGACAAACCTTCTTCTTTAAGGCCTCCCCCTATCAGGCACATAGTTCCACCCACTAGAATTTCTTCTCATAACGGACATGTACATGAACTTGGAAACCTTACATTTATTCGGCTTGCTTCCAAAGCGAATTTGCACCGGGTATTCGAACTTCGAAGATATACATTTCCTGCCGATACACCATTGAGATTGAGAATAGGACATAATGCCGGTGAGCCTATGCCGACCGAAGAACAAATTGTCATGTCAACATCCGATGGTGACGTATTTGCAATTTTAGAGAGTATTAATGCCCTTGCTGGAATGTACTGGCATAAGTATCGTGATAGAAGGACAAAAATAAACATGGAAAGCGGCAGGGTGACCTTCTTGACGAAAAAAGAAACCGATGAGACACCAGTAGGTCGTCACCGCCCAATCTCAAAATTTTTTCGAGTATACCGGGAAAAACTCGTGTGAACCGCAATTCACTACACTACTAATTCAATTTTTTTAAATATAAAACTAAAATATAATATTGTCGTCTTTTGCGGCATGGTGAATCTTGACTCTGATGAGTCGCGGACGTTAAGCGTTTCCGAGCGCGGCTAGCTCTCGGATGGATGACCCTAGTGATATACGCCTAGGTCGTGTATTCTCTGTGTTTAAATAATGTCGAGCGGGAGTTTTGGCGTCTACATTCAAATTTGATAGTCGGAAAGCCAGCTGTACCATGGAAGATGATTTTCGACAGTTTTCCTCTCCTTCATCCGAACCTCCAGGCAAATGAGAGTATTTCTAATAAAGTCGGATGCAGCAGCGGGTCATCACTAGATGTGATTAAATTCATACCGTGATTCAAAGCTTACCTTGGCAAAGTAAAATTCTGACAGGCCCTTACCTTGTGAAGTGGGATCGCCTGGCGATAAAAATATTCAAGCTAATGGACTTAAATTATACTTTAGAAGTTAGGACTGTCGTGATCCTACAATACATAGTAAATAATTCTACAGCGTGTAATTTCATCAATTCGCAATAATAAAGAAAGGTTTTTATTAACTATAATAATCTACGACTTTATTCAGTTTACATTAAAGATCCTATGTTTCCACTTTTGGTATATGTCCAAGGTATTAATTTTGCACTTCATATTAAAACGATTTACTTTTAAAAATGGTCTGCTAAATTTGAACATGATTTATATTTAATGACTTAGTTTCACAATCTTAAACGATGTTTGGAATTGTTTAATTGTTAATCCTTCATGTTTCAATTCAGTCATTTTTAAAGCTTCTGATTCAAAATCATATAATTTTTTAACGTTTTTAGAATTATCAAATTCTAATGTTTTTCGTTTTCAAATTCTCCAATCTTACACGATGAAGATGAAACTTAATGTTTATTTTCATGCAGAAATCTCCCTTTCTTGGAAAATATTATCAATCTCTTTACATGTCACTTGAAACTACATAATTTAGTAGATACCTGTCAGATACCTTATAGTGTCAGTTTAAAATTATAGTTCTAAATGCGCAAGTCTAAAACAGCTTAATTTCTTAGGCATTGGACAAAAAATGTTTAACTTTAAAGGCTTTAGATCGAGAATATATGTTTTGAAAATTCTTAATTTTTAAGTTCTAAATCTCTAATGATAAAAATTTCTAATTTTATCATTTTTTTATGTTAGTATTGTCGACCTGATGGAAATTATAATTCAAAATAAAAGAAATTTTAGAATTGTTCTTTGAATAATTTTAATTTCAATAATATTATTATGGACCTTTTATTTTGCCAAATAAAAAAATTTTGTTTTCACTAATGTTTCGATAGGGTTTTGCATATCCTTTCTAACCATAAGCTTTTTTCACAGAAAGAAAAGGACCCTTAATTCAAGAAGAGTTAAAAATATTTTTCATCCTCATATTCTAAGGATTTTTTTTTTAACCAGGACTTTTTAGATTTAACTTTAAAGATTGATAAATTTTGCAGACTCCTTCGAATGGAAATGAAAATGATATAAACTAAACATTTTAAACTGAAAAGTTAAATACTAAAAAATAACTAAAAAATATCCCCCTTTCATGCCGAGTCAAATGTCTAAAATAAAAAATGGAATACCATTCTAGTGACTAAATGTGTTGAAAATTAAAAACCTTTCATTTCCAATTAAGGAAAAAATTGAAAATAAAAAACTCCTTCCTTTTATCTTAAGAAAAATGTGAAAAATTCTCGCGAACTTTGGTGATTATCAAGAAATATACTAAGGGCAGATTTCACCAGCTCTGATTAAATACATGATTAGCTAATCATGATTATTCTTTAATCGAGGCTTTAATCATGATTAAATTGTAATGCGTTTCACCATGGACATTTTAACTCTGATTAGCTAATCAAATACCCTTTTCGTGATAACTCTGATATTCTCTTGTAACGGCGATTCTGATTGGCTACTAAAAGAAGAACGTTTAAGTTCATTGCGCGCGCGCGGTACAAGCTGACAAGAAGTGAAATAATTTTGCGTGGATGTCATATAATGAAATAATATTACATTTTTTCCATCACTATTTCAGTTAAAAAACTATTAATGTAAATTATAAAGGCATTAATAGTGATTAATTAAAAACGCTCAGAAATATTTGATGCATACATCAGAAACATACAAGAAGGAAGCTTCATGATGCGCACTGCGAGGTTGCATTGGTTGAATATTTATTTTCAGCACTGCAAAATGAATTTATGCGACTGAATTCTTATTTCGTTAACTTATTTATTTTAAATACGCATTATTTTTAAAACGAATTATCTCTTCTAATGATGTGAAAGAAAGCGTAGGTAAGAAAAGTGAGGTTATTGGAACACAATTTACTCTTTATGGACGCCTCATCAAAGATATTTTGGCTTCATAGTTCCTTTCATATACATATTTATGTAAACGAACGCGTTAATATAATAAAAATGATTATAAAAATGATCCACGTTCGCAGTGAACATGTCGCAAATGCTTCAATTTCGAGGTTCTGTTCTGCCAACCAGCGTTAATCGCCGATTAACTCGGCCAAAATCGACCGGTTAAGTTAAACAGTGATTTAATCTCTTTAATCATAATTTAGAAGTTGGTGGAACGCAAAGTACTGATTAAATTAGAATAATCGAGGATTGACATCTTAATCAGAGTTGGTGAAATCGGCCCTAAATGTTATCTAAGGTTGTAACGTTACTTCCACTGTCCGTATCCCTCTATTGCCGACAGTAGATTTTTGTGCACCTCCTTCCCCCTAAAATTGTAAACGTAGTTTGTGGATGTGACAAGCCACTAATCCTTTCCCTGTATAACCAGGGTTCGCTTTTTATGTGGTACATATTAATTTGCATCTTGGGGATTCCCGTCTCAGCCATTGAAAGGCTAATTCGGGGCACTTCCGTATGCTTCTGAAGTCCTTCTTCCTCTTGTCTGTGGGATAAGCCCGAGGAGTTGCTGCAGGCAAAATTTCCGCAGCCGCTGCCCCCTGTGGGGTACCTTGGCTGCTGTTTGCAAGACGCGCATTTCGGTCTTTCTTTGTGCTCCACTATACGATGCCGCATCCTTCCAGAGAGTTTCGTTAGCTGCACTTCTACGTTCTCGGCAAGATTGTCTCCACTATTATCAAAAGTACGCATCGCCTCTGGTGAATTTCCCCATAAGGTGCCTTCCACTTTTGGCGGTGGGCTAAAAGAGGGTCCCGGAACGGGCCCCTGATTGTTTTTTGTTCGTTAATTTTGGTCACACGAGAAGCTAGGAAAATAAAAAATACCCCACGCAGAGCCCTACTTGCAGAGTGCGGGTCTACACACTATGGGATTTGACTTGGTGTCCCAAAGTCTTCGTTAAGACAACTCCTTTGAGACAGCAAACTGTCCGCCTCTACTGAGGTGGGCAGGCCGGGGTGTTCAAGGATTTGTCAATCCTGGTGCCATTCAGCTCTTGATACAGCGTTCACATCGCAGCTTGGGAGCGCGAGAACTCTTGCCCTCGACATTTTAGAACGCTTTGCTATTATTCCGTCAGTTCTCCAGGGTAGCTACACCTCGCGATGCAGCCCCTCAGGTTCACCTATTCCAGATCTATAGGCTAATGCGACCCGTAAACCCTCCCACCAGGTACAAGGTCCCGCGATCTTCAGGGAGAGTGCCCTGGGTTCATGGACGATTCAATAATAGTTAAGAGGTAATCTGAGCAAATCATCATAGGGTGGCGCCTGTCCCCTAAATGGAGTTCAATCTTTATTGGCACCAAGTATCCAGAAATGAACCTTGGTAATTCATTAATTTTAATCCTAGAAGCACACACTGGGGTACAAATGTAACCCACGAAAAAATTCAATCTCTGTTCATTTTTGCATGTTTTCGACACATTTTGCCCTTTAAACTATTTTTTCACGAATGCATGTTTAATAAATTTGACTTCGTCATACACTATTCTCTGCGTTATTAAAAAACAAAGAGATTCATGTATAATTGAACTGTATTTGTGCATATGGGAAGTGTTTTATGCAAACGAGAATGTTCGCGAATGATTGTACCCCATTGTGGGGTTAGAAGGCAACAAAATTTATAGGTGCGTTCTAAGGTTATTATCGTATCTGACATAAATTGCTGCCCTAGGTGTTTCTATGGAAATATCATCAATGTGAGTTCCGTTCTTGTTACCTAATCCACTGACTTTCTCCTTAGAATCCCAAGGTTCTTGTATGAAGGCAAAAGTTGTTTGTTCTGCTGTTAAACGTCTGCTTAAGATAGCAGACGCTCCATTAAAGTGGTGACGGTTCATCTGGATCAAATCCAGACTAAAAGAGGGACATCTAGTGTACATTTTATCTTCCAGTTGTCTCCTTTACCTTTTCCGAAGACAAATCCGGTGCTCTGTCTACGGGTGTAACTTTTAGTTTTCGAGAGGATCTTCCCTTTGATCCTCTCCAATCCATAGTGAGGCCTGCATTCATATCTTCTTGAGACTCTCGACCACTCCTGGGTCTGCAGCTACTACAAGTTGGGTAGCTTGATTACTCGCCTTGTCATCGATAACATTATAACCTCCCGTTTTAATGATTGGTTTTTGGATTGCTGTAATTCTAAGTACTGCTGTTGGTTCAACGGATACACGAGAAGTGAAACCCAGCAGCTTTACTGGCCCTAGGAGGTCTTTGCTGTTGATTTTTGAAGTGACAATCTTAAAATTTGGCTGAATTCTCCAGGTTGCACCCCACCAATTTGATTCTCTAATAACATTTTAATTCACTTGACCTGGTGTTCATAAAGTTTTCGTTATGGGGAAGCCCTCGGCGATTTTAGCCACTTCCAGGTGACATTGAAGAGCCTGGCTATAAAAAACTTTTGGACATTTCAACCGCATCTTCTTCTGTTCCCTGATTTCATTCGATGAGCTGGTATCAGAATCGTCCCTGTTCGGAGTCACTGTCTAGCTAGTTGTTGCGTCTAATTGATTCAACAATTGGCGTCCCAATCTCTTCCTATCAACTCCCGACAATCTAGCTCGTCGTGGTTTCTCCGTTTGGTTTGACCCCCAGGCATTAGTTTTGACAGGGTTGCTCCCAGATGATACCCAACTTATAGATTCTGAAGTATTTTTTAAGGCTCCTTTGGTAATTTCCATTTCCTTTGTCAAGATAGGGCGTTACTGACTCCCACTGGGTGATTCTTTTATTTGTTTTAGAGGACTCATTTCGTTCCTACAAGTAGCTAGGTAAATAAATGGTTCGCCCCTGCAGAGCCGCCCATGCAAGGGTAAGACTGATTACTCGAAGAGGTCGTCCGGTATCCCCGAGAGGGCATAAGGACACCTTTATATCTCTAGGTGGCAAAGTACCACGGACTCGATCACTCTACGCCCATGAGAATGATAACTGGATAAAGATAATTTAGTTTGTTCTCCTCCCCGCGCAGAAAACATAGTTTTATGTTTTCATACCATAGCATTACTGTGTAGAGCTCCCGAAGGTCACATGCTTCTTATATTTTATGAGAATCTTATCAATCTCACAATATTGTATCAAAGTTTATCATCCTTGACAATATTTTAAACGACAATATGATCCACAATACGAACTATCATTCATTTAAATCGAATGATTTTTACACATTTAGAATTATTGGTATAATATAATAAATCTGAAGCTAATAATGCTCTCCCCGATTTGCTCCCCGAAGATGTTAATCTCTGGAATCTCAAGTGTGTATTTTGCGAGAAGGCGGTCTCTCTGCTTAGCGACAATAGAAGTAACGATACTTCAGTACGCCTGAGTAAGACTCGCAAGCGTATTGCACAGCTTCAGATTAAAATTGAAACGACGAGACGGAATGCATCAAGTATTCAGTGCGTGATTAGCTACACAACATCAAATAAAAAATGCACCCCAAAAGTTAGGGCGCTTGCTCGAAACTCAAGGAAAGCAAATCACACGCTGAACAAGTGTAAACTTCTGACCATCAAGCAGTACTGGACGCAAAAAATAATATCTCTTTCAACAGTGAAACAGCGCCTTGAAGAGAGTCATTGGGAGAAAGCATATGGAGAGACTTATCAGCTAAATGAAGACGCTTCAGATATATCACTCTTTCGTAACTTTTGATTACCGTAAGGCATTCGATAACGCGAACCATGCCGCTAGACACCTGACTACAAGGAACAGTGTTGAACGATGTTCAACACGTGACAGGAAAAAAGCTGCAAAATTTTAAAAAAGGGTAAACACTCACAAAGTCTTTTATAATTCATTATTTATCATATTTTAATAAATTTCAGTAATATTTATGAAAATGTTATTGCTCTCACTTTTTGTAAATCATGGGGTAAAATCAAGCATAATTTGAAATTTGGTGACTTTTTGCATCAGGTTTGATCTTAGGGTATAATGTCTAGCTTCAAGAAAAAAATTAAATAACTATATCATGAACAAGAAAATATTTTTTTTCACGATAGCCGCATGTACGGGAATATTAGAGGATTAGTTTTAATTCTATCTATATATAACAAAAGTTATTTCTTTCTTTCTAAAACTTACGAAATACCTGTATAATGATATCGAAAACATTTGTTCTGTTTCTTGGTATGATTAATAGAATGCAAACATCTCACAAGGGCAAGCTCAAGGCATATTAAATTCATGAGATAAGGAATATAGAATTCATTATGTATTGTGATAAAGCATTAGAATAATCATTAGTTACACTTTTTAAAAAATTCGCAATTAATATAGTAATCAGTTTTTGCTCAGTCAGGAAAAATGAGGATCCTTTCTATTCTGGTCATATCATTGGCGGTTGTACTTAATTATATTGGTAAATATAGTAATATATTAATAAACATTTATATAGTTATAAAGTTATAAAGGCGCGTAAGGCCCTATTTTGTTCTATTTTTAAAATTACAGAAACACATCTTGAATTATTAAATATTTTTTATGTTCTAAATTCGATTTCAAGCGGAAAATTCTGCACTTGTGATCTGATTTTTACATCGGTCATTTTAGTTAATAATACAGTTTACTATAATAACGTAGAAATTTTTTTAGGGACGATGGCGATCATAATAAAAGCTAATCAAATGTAATAAAACGAGATTATACAATTTTCTTGAATATTTTATTGAATCACTTAACTTTATGTTTTGTAAAAACAACTTAAAAGGTTGAAATTCTTTCCGAAAGGTTCTGGATAATTTTACATTTTCTTTAATCTATCGTCAAATCTAGAAAAGTGGATCACTCAATCTAAGGATGTATTTTGATATTTTTCTGCATAATTATGAAAAGAAAATCAAAATAATAATCGAATTACATTCATATTGAAGCTTTTGCAACGTTATCGTAACATTTTCCCGCAGACATCATTGTTTGTCTATGCAGACATCAAAAAAGAAATTAATCCTCTGTGGCTTGTTGCAGAGCCAAGTTTCGAATCCTTACCTAACAGCAATATTCCTGATGTTCTTCGTGCCAGAACGTCAGATTCTCATGGCAGGTCTCCTCTTTCTGAGAGGTCCAGGTCCAGGTCTCCTTCCGCCAGATCTTATTCTCTAGAGAAGCCTTCTTCTTCAAGGCCTCATCCTCCTACCAGGTGCAAAGCACAACCCACCAGAATCTCTTCTCCCTATAATAGACGTGGATATGGACTTGAAAATCTAACATCTATTCGACTTGCTCCCAAAGCGAATTTGAACCGGATATTCGAACTTCGAAGATATACATTTCCTGCCGATGTACCATTGAGATTGAGAATAGGACACGATGTCCGTGTGCCTATGCCAAAACAAGAACAAATTGTCATGTCAACATCCGATGGAGACGTCTTTGCGATATTGGAGAGTAGTAATACCCTTGCTGGAATCTACTGGCACAAGTATCGGGATAGACGGTCGAAAATAAACATGGAAAGCGGCAGGATTACTTCCTTGACCACACAAGAAACCGATGAAACTCCAGTAGGTCGTCACCGCCCAATCACAAAATATTTTCGAGTATACCGGGAAAAACTCGTGTAAATCGCAGAACCCCACAACACTTATTTAATTTTTTTAAATGTTACACTAAAATATAATATTGCTTGTGATCCAAAGTCGGATCAAAATGTTAGAAGTAACTTCTAATTAGCAATAAGATTAATAAATCAATGTGGTATTGTTCTAAAAAAAAACGAATTAGCTGCATGGTGAATCTTGACTAGGTCGTGTATTCTCTGTGATTAACTATTTGTACCTTAGGGGATGATTTTTTGCAGATTTCCTCTCCTGTACACAAATAGTCAGTCACACGCAGGTATTTCTAATAAAGTTGGATGCAGCAACGGGTCTTCACTAGATGCGATTAAATTCATGAAATTATGTTGAGTCCACCTTGGTAAATTCTGTAAAATGCTGACAGGCCCTTATCTGGTGAAGTGGGATCGTCTGGCGATAAAGATACTAAAGCTAACGAACTTAAATTATACCTTACTAGTAAGGACTGTCGCGAGGTTACAATTCATAGCAAA
>CAKNWU010325599.1:8914-24355 GCA_932072015.1 Andricus quercustozae
TGATTAGGCGCCAGACTACGGGTGACAACTTCTTACTCACTTTGTAGGGACACTCAGACTTCTCGGAAAGTTTTTCTGCAATGTTGCCAACCTTTTTCGAAAGAATCCGCTGTCTCCTCAGGATCAGGTCTCCGAATCGGAAGGATCTAATCTCCTCACTCGCTCTAACCATCCTTCGGTATCTGGAGGGATCCTCGGGTTATCCCTCTCAAGGTCTTTCTTTAACTGTTGGTAGGGTTTCTAATAAAATTAAGGAAGGCCGGGGAGACTATGAGGGAGCCGTGCACAGCAGTATAGAAAGTGAAGCGGAATTCGTAAAGGTGTCGATCCCGCTCCCCATGATTTTTATTCACGAACGTTACCACCATGGTTTTGAGGACTCTATTTACCCGTTCGGTGGGATTTTACTGGGTGTGATTGACTGGATTCGGGGTGCGTATGATTCCGATGTCTTTACACATTTCTTAAATAAGTCGGTTGTAGAACTCGGTATCGTTGCCAGTATGGATGAATTCAGGATTTCCCCAGCGCGATATGATCAGATCCTCAAAATTCTTTCTGATAGTTGGGCCATTTGCGGCGCGTACAGGAACGACTTCTATCTACTCGGGGAATAGGTCCTGAAACACCAAGACGTAGCGGTAACCCCACTTAACAGATGGTAAGGGGCCCATTATGTCCGAGGCAACCGCCATCGATGGCTACTCTACTATACGTTGCTACATTAAACCAGCCGGGCAGATCTGTTCGACCTTGCACCTCTGACAGAAATCACAGTGCCGCACGTATTTCGCTACATCGCCATAGACCCCGGGCCCGTAATATTTTTGGGCCACCCTTTGGCACGTCTTGTCTGCTCCCAAATGACCTGACTGTACCTCATTGTGGGTATCTGCCAGTACTCTTGTCCTGAGTCCCTTCGGAACCCCTATCTTTCAAGCTTCCAGGTCCTATAATAGGTCTTCTGTGTCTCGGTTTGTTTTGTGTCTGTATAACCTATTCATTTCGATCTTCCAGTCGGGAAAAATCTATCGCTTCGACCTAACTGCCTCCACCGGCCTTTGTTCGTCTCTGGGTCGATCGAATCTCCTATTGATGCTGTGGGGTCTCTTGTACCTCGGTAACCCTGGGTAGTGCATCCGGTACCTGGTGTATCACCCCTTTCCTGTGTAAAATTTCAAAGTCGTATTCTAAGAGCCCCAGAGACCATCGAGCCAGGCGTTCGGTAGGGTCCTGAAAAACTATGCAAACACTTAAGACGGCTATGGTTAGTTATTACCTTAAAATGGAATCCCTCAAGGAACTCGCGGAACTTGCGAATTCCCCAAACTACCGCCAAGCACTTCCTCTCGGTAACCATGTAATTCCGTTCAGCTGCGGCGAGTGTTCTGCCTGCGAAGGCTATGATTATCTCTTGTCCCTCTTGGTCCTGTGTCAGGACCACTCCCTATCCAGCGGTGCTCGCCTCCGTTTGAAGTTGAAAGGGTGCTGTTTCGACTTTTCCGAATGAGGGGTAGGCCAGAACTGACGGGGTAGTCAAAGCTTTCTTCAACCAGTTGAATGCTTCTTCTTCTTCCGTGTTCCAATGACAACTAACATTTTTGCGAAAAAGTCTTGTCAGGGGCTCCGACTGCGTACAGTTTTCTTCTTCGAAAACAGACGATGAGTTGGCCTTCCTTGGTTCCCTTGGAGTAGACTTTGCTGGGTATGCACTCTCCTGGACAAAGGAGCTTTCTGGAGCGGGTGGAGGTTTGTAATCCTTCGTATAGAAATCCCACTGTTTCTCCCAGCATCTACCTAACCTTGAAAATTCATTGCAGGAGCGGAAATAGGATTGACGAATAACTTGGTGGTATCGGGGTCTTTACCCTCTGTGGGCCCACTATACTCGTTCCACTATAGGTACTTCTTCTTCTAAAAAGTTGATGAGACCCTAAAGCTGTAGAATTCCCGCTCGTGATTTTTAAACCACTTAAAAGCCATATATTTTACCATGACAGGCATTGCCAATAGTATCTTAGGTAAGGTTTCTATCCTATGAACGGGCGTGATAAAATCATGTTACGGGTGATGTTTAACATCCGTGCATAATTTAGTTCTCCCTTGTATCTAGTGAAGGGTTCCTCTTGGTCGTTTTCAATACTACCCGACCGTGACCTTATCTTTGGCCGCTTTGGTATTTTATTTGGTATTGTTCGGGGGTGTGGTTTTGGGAACTGAGATTCACTCTTGGTGCAGCAGTCATACCGACTTCTTGGTCATCTATGCCCCTAGGTAGTAATTGTAGTTAGATCCGAAGCTCGATTAGAAATTCCCATCATTAATTTAATACCGTTACGTAACTTGGTGCAGCTCTCTCTCTCCTACCGCCGGATTTTTACCCCAAATCGCGCACTTGAGTCTACTTTTGAAACCGTACAAAACTTAGAGAGAAATCGCTACTCTGCCGGCATCACTGTCAATTATTCTTCTATACCTACAATTATTTCATGAAATCTTAAAATGAAACACAGAAATTTATTTTGTTTTGATCCTGGTTAAATCTATTTTCAGTAATAATTGCAAAATTTTCATTCCAATAAAACACTTTGAGTCATATTCGAAAATATTTTCAAAGTCTGCGTTCTCTATTCTCTTTAAGATTTAAAAAAAAGGTTTTGAACTTTGCCAAATTTGTAATATAATTTATGACATCTGCGTGCTAAGTCCGCAATTGTGTTAAATTTCTTGCGTCTAGATGTTCAGTTAACCTATATCCCTCTCATACGCGAATTTGTTCGAATTATTCTTCAACTTTCTCTGAATAAGTGGTTCAAATTCCTAGAAATCTCTTGAAATCCACTGGTTTTCAATCAAATCCGTTAAATCTGGTGAAAATCTTTTGACGTGCTATTGTACCAAGCAGTGACCTAAGGGTCGATTCAAAATTCTGAAGAATCGATTAAATTTTGGAATTTTTTTAAATGACTTTAGAAATTCCTTCAAATGTTTCGAGGCTTCTATGAGATCCGTAAAAAATTCTCTTAGACCCTCTGAAATCCGATGGGATCCTTGCAGAAACTAGTTGGGTCTTCTGGGCAACTCATTAAAACCTTTTAAATGTCTCGAGATCCCTGAAAGTCTTACGAAGTACATTGAAAGTACTTTACGCTTAAAGTTGCCGTTCAGTTCACAGGATCAAAAAGAAACTTGGAGCGGTAACCTTCAGAAAATTTTCTTCGTAACTCATTATGCCTGGAAAGAAACTTGTCACCAACGCTTCAAAAACGTGACTCTCGAGGGTTTTGTTTTAGGGGAAAATGTTTGTATTTTCTTCGAACTTGTCCGAACGTTGGCATAAAATGCGGCAGGATGTTGGGGTGGGAAAGGGCGGAAGGATAAGAAAATTTTACATTCGTAAATTAAAGATAAAACGGCGACGCGAACTCCCAAATCATGAAACGATAATTTACTTTTTGATTTTAACAAGTGGTCCTGACGGCCATTTTAACGCACAAAGCCAGCGAGCACGACAAACGCGGAAATTAACAAGTCAAACAAGCAATGCTTTTCTCACTTATTTAAATCCTGAAGAAAATAAAAAACTACCGACGGAAAAAATCAGACCACTCGAGCACTGCGGGGAAATATAAGTCAAATTAAACGAGATTCAAAATTTTGAATAAGGGAAGGAATCGAGACCAGGTTAAAGTTTTCCCATTAAAACAGCAGATAACACAAAAACGATAGAATTTTAACCTTAATCTGGCTTGCTCAAATAAAATAAATGGGTACTTTCCACGCCATCCTTGTGGATCGGTAAATACGTCCTTATATTGAAAGCTTTAAGTGGCATCCAATTAAAATTGCCAATTTTATTAAATGAATTTCGTTTTTAAACTTTAAAACGGCCTTCCACACTGGACGCACAGATGGAGAGTTCCTACGGTTTTCTGCAGTTGCTCCAGGATCAAAAGTGAACGTCAAGCTCGCGGGGAATTCGCGTCCAATTAGTCGCAATGACAAAATATATACCGCTGACTAATTTTAGATAAGGTATTGTCAACAATCGACGAATAAAGACCAAAAATTATATGCAACCAATAAATGAAATTAAAAATAAGGCATGTTATATTTTAAATAAAGTGTCGACTGGACGAATACTTTTCTTAAGAAATTGAAAATGTTAAAGCGTGTGTAACTCGATAATTGTCTAATCGAGGAAGTTGACCTGTCCTTTTCTAAACCCACGTGATAAAATTCTACGGAAAGCGTTCTACCGCAATTCCATGTGGAAATTCCACATGTAAATTCCATACGGAAATGCTACAAACATTTCTATGAACTAATTTTGGACTCAGTTTGACTTCCGGTGATAAGCTGCGCTCCCGAAAATGACACTCCGGACATCACACCCTGCACCAGGTATGCGAACAACATCTTCTTCGAGACAATTATGTTACCCACGTCAAAACCTTGCATCAATTGTGGGTTCCTCCAGGACACAAGATTGCACCAATGCCCTAGGTGTAAAAAACAAGTCTTATCCGGGGAAGTATGGGTTTTATAGTACTTTAGGGTCCCTGGAGTAAGGTCTTCGAAGACATGAGATTGCATGAATGCCCTAGGTCCAAAAAACAAATATTCTTCGGGGAATTCTGATTTTTGCAGTACTTAGAGGTGCTTGAAGTGGGTTTCTCCAGGACACGAGATTGAAACAATCACCCAGGTGTAAAAAATACATCTTCTCCAGAAAAGTCTGGGTTTTACAGTACTTTAGGGTGCTAAGAGGGGGTTCCTGGAGTTCACGAGAACCCGCCAATATTCCAGGTGTAAAGAACACATCTTCTTCGGGTAAGTCTGATTTTTACAGTGCTTTAGAGTGCCTGGAGTAGGTTCCTCGGGGACACGAGATTGATCCAATGCTCCAGATGTGCAAAATGCATCTTCTTCGGGAAAATATGGGTCAATCTCGTGTCCTTGAGGAACTTACATCAGGCACACCTGGGGCATTCATTCAATCTCTTATCCTCGAGGATAAGAGATTGAAGATTCGAAGAAGATGTTGTTCGCATACAGAGTGCAAGGGTGTGATGTCGGAATGTAATTTTCGAGAGCGCATCTTATCACCGGAAGTCAAACGTAGTCCAAAATTAGTTTGTATAATTTCCGTATAGAATTTACATGCGGAATTTCCACATGAAATTTACATGTGGAATTTCCACATGGAATTTCCGTAGAACGCTTTCCGTAGAATTTTTTCACGTGGGAAGGATGGCGATTCGTGCATTGATCCTTTTCTGTGAAAGCAGATGAAAGCTGGGTAGAACCAATCATCTTCCTTAGAAAAAGACAGATCAACTTTCTCGATTTTCCCTCTCCTTCTATTCCCTATTCCACTTCTGACGGCCGCAGCTAGGGGTCAAGTACTATTATGTCGATGGTTAGATGGCATTGAATGATAAAATTTTTTACAAAAAAAAGGTCTAAGAGGTGATTAAAATATAAAAATTTATCATTTGAAAAATCCGGACGAAAACCCGGACAAAGTAAAAAATCCTGTAGGACAATTCACACAAGCCCTAAAATGAGGATTCGTCCGGGGAAATCCGGACGGATGGTCATCCTACTTCTGATAATGGGTCCTACTCTACCGATAATCTTCTTACTCTCTGTTACACGCCTACCTAACTATCATCTATCTTTCCGTCATTTGTGAATAGGCTACCAAGATATACGTACTTATCAACTTTTTTTATGCTCGCATTATTTAAGACAATGTTGCATATTGCCTTAGGACCCATAAATTCTATCATTCATAACTATACAGGAAAGTTCACGAATGATTAACGAAGTTTTCCTTGAAGTAGCGAGGAATTAGAATCTCAATGACGGTCTCGCGGAGAGAAATGGGTATGAAGACCCGCCAAGGAAAAAACCTAAACTGAAAGGGCTGCGGGTCGAGAAGAGAAAGATATCTTTCACGGGACGCTCATGAAAGATTCAAATACACTATCCTCTGAAGCAAGTGTGAGATGTTTCATCAAGAATTGATTCAGATTTGTGTCGAGGTCTTTGGAATGTAAGGACAAAGTATCCCAGTGATCTTTGATTTTATTTACAAGGGTAGGTCGCGAGATGTGCATCGCCGTTCCGAATGAGGCTTCACAGAGTGAAAGTACATAAAAAAGCTATGAGTGCGTATTTTTTCTTTCGATCCAATGGGCCTGAGAAGCCACTGTAGCTGGGAAATAATAAGAGCAAAGTCCGGGCTCTACACTGGTGAGTCCAGCGCTCGAGCGCAATTATTCTAACCTTGATATCACGAAAACTAAGGCCCATTGGATCCAGAGAAACTATCGGGCTTGCGCGAAGTTTAGGTGTAGATCCATATGCCTTCCTAATTGTCAAAAAGTAGGAAAGCATACCAATAATAAAAATGTAGTGAACGAGGTTCAAGTCAGGGAATTGTGGTGAGTGAAAACTTCTCTCCATGAACTGTTGTTAAAAAATTGCGATTATCAAGAGCAAATCTTCCAGGCTTTTCATTCGCCAATAAAAAAATGATCCAAGTCCACCAATCAGTTATGAATTGCCTTTCATATGCAGGTTTGAACAGAAACGTCAAATTGATCAAAACATTCAATTAAAAAAAATTCAGGTAATGTTCGAATTCGAAAAATTTAATATTTTCTTTTTGGGGGTTCTTAGGCATCTACTATTCGGAAATAAAGTCTTCAGCTAGATCACTGACATTGTCAAGCAGAATTATATTCAAAACCTATTTTCTTCATCATGCACGAGAGAAATAAGTACCAACCTAAGTGCTTTAAGAAGTATATTCTATTTCCCAAGCATTTTTCCTTTCTGAATAAAAATTGGTAATATTTAATTAATTACTAGTGAAATTTTTCAGATTCAATTAGCGAAAAGTGTACCACTAAATATTAGTAGAAAATTATGAATTCGAGTTTGTACAAAAATTAATAATTCGATTGGTAGAGATATTTGTTGATTCAGTAGTGAAAAGAAACTAATTGCTTGATGGAAATAAATTCATTCAGGAATGTATATAATAATTAAAAAATGGTTATCAAAATGGAAAACGTGAAAAATAGAAAATTTTAATCAAATAAAGCGACAGTATTTCATTCTTATCTTTGTTGGAATAATAAGAAGGTCAAATTATGAAATTGTAAGCGTGACTTAGCCTGTCTCAATTATAAAAAATTGCCTTCTGGTTGTTTGAACGAAGTTAAGAAGAATCAGCTTGAATAAGTATGAACTTGAGTATCTGAGGAAAGTTATTTTAATTGTGTACCTTGTTTCCTTATGCAAAAGATACTTTGAGGCATCTCTAAATCAAAATCGGTAAAATTGGAATAATAACTTGTGATATTTTATAGATTCGAGTAGCCGTAAGATATGAGATTTGCCAATTAGTTTTAGAGTTAGATATCTTATAAATTATAATTGTTGCTGATAAAAAGGAAGGAAATTCTTATTTTGTGTCCAATTGAAAAAAATTTGGCTTCTGTAAAATTCATAAAAAGTACGATTTCTTATGAACAGGCAGTTATCAGAGCATAATTGTACCTGTACAAATTTTTTTTAAGGATTACAAAAATTGTTATTTTCAATGTATAGCCAATGAATCTGGGTTCCCACCAGTGGTCTCATTTTAGCACCACTCGAGACTGTTTTTTCTTAGTCTTATTGTAATACTTGAAACTAGCCCTAAAATAATACTTTGTTTACAGCATGAAAAAGATTAATAATACAGAAAGAAGAAATATTTTAACGCCAACTACGTGCTCACTCCAGGAAAGAGTGCGGTTAAGCACATGGGCCAAATCCTTTACAACTTTAACAAATTAAATTTCAAGACCGTCAGGGGATGTTGGGCGTAGGAGTCTATCTTTTCTACATAGTCAACTATCAGAAGGTCAATGCGAGTACTTGATCGGTCTGTGTGATGAATGGTATGATCTGGAACGAAGAACAAACCTGAAGCTTGCACAATTGGGGGGTTTATAAATGAAAACCACTAACACGCTATCTCTTTAATTAGCACCCGAGTGTTCAATCAACAGAAATTCGGCAGTAGGATAACTAGCACACGCCCTAACTCCCACCACGAATTCCCTAAGACTGTCATACACATATAAGCTGACTCCGCCCCCTCTCCGTTCATCTCTGTCCGTACAAAATAGCACATAATTGTCAAGGGCAACCAAACTGGAGGGATGATCAGGTGTGACGTGATCATGAGATCATCATGTGATCATGTCGCAGAAACAACAATAATGTGGTAATTACGAGCATTAAAAAAGAGTTGAAATTCGTGATAGTGTGCCAAGAGAGATTAAGCATTTACATGGCAGATTCTTAAAGTCTCCGTGATAGACGAAATATAAGTCTAGATAAGGCAGAACAGTTTATACACTTAAGACCTACAGAATTTACACAAAAATCAGACAGGTTAGGTAGACTTTGCGATTACAGAAGAATCAAAGCAAACAGAACTATGAAAGACACTTACAAAGAATGCATAAAAAATGAACAAATATGATTTAGTTTAATTTTCATAAAAAATTTGCTCATGATCTCAAGAAAATTTTTTCCAGAAGTAAGTGTTTTGACAAGTTCGAGCAACTAACTGATAAGCTGTATGTAGTCAATAAGTATGGATGGGTTTATACGCCGGATCTGTTATTATGCTACTTCAAATATAACTATAAACGATACTAAGTATAGATCTACATGCTATCTGTAAATCTTCTCCAGTAAACAGACCAAGAATTAAAGAAAAATCATAACCATACATAAAAAGAATGATAAATACTAAGTGACGAACCAGCTGCGATGTCCTCTTCTGCTGGTATCCTGTTAAATTAATCTTAGCGAAAGACATCAAGGTCATTAATGTGAGCTAAAAAATCCTTCGTTGTCCCATCTTCTTACGGCAGAAGATCCTTCCCCCTGCACTCCACTGGTACTTGCTGTTGTTCTCCCTTCTAAGTTTGAGGGCGGCGCTATAGATGAACCGATTTGTTTTTGTTAGAGACTCTCTGATAAAAAGTGCCTGATCATTGCATTTTTCGACTATGCTAGGGCATGCTGATTGCTGGTTTAATTTGACTACCCCGATAGGTAGAAGCGAAGCATTTGGAGCTTTGCCAGCCGAAGGTCTAAGTTTGAAAATATTTGAAATGCACGGTTTTTCGAGCGGCACTTCCAAGATCGCAGGTACCTGGCAAAATATACTTGTTAGATCCTTTGATACTTTAACCGGTAAGCCTTGGATCTCTAGACTCGTATTAAGAGAGTCTTGTTCCAGGATGTGGCACTTTTGGGTCAAGGACAATAATTGAGTCTTCAATAGCTGATTGAAGTTAGATAATATCAATGACAGTTGTAGATGTAGTTTCCTCCAACGCAGTTGTGCGCGAGGGATTTTGTTTCAAGTCCTCTTTTATTCCCTTGATTGACCCATCGAAGATTGATTAATGGCCATTTACTTCGATTCAAAAGCATCAAGTTTAGTAGAAATTCTATCACATTCCACTTCTTGTCTAGGAATGAGAAAGAGACAGTCTGAAGATGATGAATTTCCCGTAGATTGTCAAAATAAGCCTGCTAAGCTCATTTTGGTTGCAACTCAAAACTACACCGACTGCAAATCAATAATCGAGATGATGTTAGTACTAGAATTCTATGAATTAGCTTTAGCTACCACAATGTTATTTGAATTAGCTTCAGTTGCTGGACTCCTCATTGAATTAGCTTTTGTTTCTAGAATTCTATTCGAATTGAATAATATTTGAATCAATAATTCAGAAGAAAATTAGGCTCAAGTCTTATATTTTGATTAACAACTTTCATTTGGTGCGGGGCCCTCTTTGTAGATCTCTTCAAATAGAACAATTTTAATTTTGGACTTTTCTTATTTCTCGAATATTTTTGAAAGAAAATAATAAGGTATTAATTTGCAGAAAAACGGACTTTAGATTTAAAGAAAAAGTTCGTGAATAGTCCAGCTTTTTAGGATGAATTTCAAAACTCTTCATTGAATATAATTAATAAATATGGAAAGTATTATCGAATAGATTTCAAGCGACATTGTATGGAAAATTTTAATCTTTTTTAAACTGACAATCTATATAGTAGGTATAATATAAAATTGTTTGTGTTCTTTCACGTTTAAGACGCGTGAACGAGAGTAGAGATTTAATTTAAAACGAGTCGCAGTTACGTTTATTTATGGTTTAAAGAACAGTTTGTAGTAATACAATATCTCGTACAATTTATTTCTTCTGTAAAATAAGATTTTTATTTAGCTAAGAATTAATTAGTCTGAGGTCCACTTGTGTACATATTACAAGAGTGAAGGATAAAATATTTTGTTATACTGCTGCAGTAAATAATTTAATAAATTATCCTAATAATGATGTCGGATTTTACCATTCTTGCAGATTCATTATTATTTCTTCAGCTGCGTCGAAAGCGTACAAATACTGATAATAAACGAGAAACCCAATCAAGTTAAAAGGATTTATGACTTTATTGTACTACTTTCAACGCAAAATATTTTTACATTATTATGTTCAATTCCACTAAAAAAATTTTTTTAAAGAATTATAATTTTGATTTCATCCAGGGAATTTTTTAAAAGATTTATAGTTCTGAGTCTTACCTGGCTTTAAAAAAGAAGCGCGATGAAGTATAATTCTGTCTTGGAATAGTGAATATCCCAAACCAATTATAATTTTAACTTGGAACGGAGAATTTTCGTAAAGAATGACGATTCTGATTTTAAAATGTAATGGATGCCTTACATGAAGACTCTTTGGAATTGGTTTGTTAAAATTACGAGAGATGACTTTCCGGTTGGTTCTAAAGTAGAGAAATACACTCAAGTGTATTTGGAGGTATCCGAAATGGGTCTCATTATACATTTTGGACATCGAACTCTTATTGGGAAAATTTTTGAAGAGAAAATTAAAAAATGAATAGCGGTTTATGAATTTTTCTGCTAGATAGTAGAAAGAAGTCACTACTGATGGAAAAGAGGGTAGTCTTTTTGAGTTTGCCAAATGCAGAATAGTACAAAGGTGTTTTTTGTGTGTCGAAAGAAGGTAATTATTTTTGAACTTGCAATAATTCTTTTTAAAATTTCAGTGTTTCTTAATGATCCGAAACAAATCTCATTTTTTTCTCTTTGTTATACCAATTTCATAATAACAAAAGTTTTTTCGATCCTAACTATTGTATTACTATTATATTCAAACTTGTTCTCAGGTGAACCTGGTTTTTCATCATAGCCACCGACTAAATCAAGTGACTGATGAGATCAGGATATTATAAGTTAATTTGATACGATGTTTGAAATCTTTTGCGATGATGTTCAAGGTACAAAATAGGATCATGGTGTATTTTGGAGTTCGTCGTTTACCGCTGTAATCCTTATGCAAAGGCCGCGAGCGTTTGAGGTAACAAAAGTAGCCTCTGGATGCTTTCTCGGAGCTACCATCAAAGCAAACTGCGTCCTAAAGTTGTATCCTTTTCCGCTTTTGGTTTCAAGCTTCACACTTTTAGAGTAGAGACGCACCAATTCCTCTTTAATTGTTCCATTGCTTATCGTTTGTCGCAGATGTTCTTGCTGACCAGCTGTTTGATTAGTGAGATCTGCCTGACTATCTCGCAGCTCACTTTCACCAACGTCCCGCATGCTGTTGCCTCCAGTGACAAGCATTTCAGAATCTTTAATAGACTCTTCATGAGCATTTATGGGTTTTGGAGTTTCTCTTATTCCCTTTCCTTCTCTTTCTCTTCCTGTCTTGTATCGGGAACCAGTTCAGTAGTAGTGCTAACACCAACATAGTCGTCAAAGTCATGAAAGGAAAGCTTAATTCCTTTTCCGACGCCAACGCGAGAACACCTTTGGTATTATGATTTGTATTAGTCAGAGAGTTATTTGAGAAGTTGTAGGCTCCAGAAGCTACGATCATGGTTTCTCAAAGCGGCCAACCCCGACGAAACTGGAACGTGTACGTCATCCACTCCCTAGCAATAAACAATAAAAACTCTAGCAAAAAACAATAATAGCCCTTAGAAACGGCTAATAACAACCCTTAGAATTAGTTGATAACATCCTCTAGCAACGGCAATAAAAAGATTTAACACCGATCAGTAGAACTACCTTAAAATGGACAAAAGCAACCCTTAGCAATGGTCAATAGCAACCCTTAGTAACGGCTAATGACAACCCTTAGAAAAGGTCAACAAATTCTGCAGCATCTGTAAAAACAACTCTTTGCAATGGCCACTAACATTCTCTAGCAAGAGTCAGTAACAAATCTAAGGAACGGTCAATATAACTCCTTGAAAACGGTCCATAACATCCTCGAGCAACTGTAAAAGCAACCCTTACAAACGGTCACTAGCCTTAGCAAAGGCCAATAACAGCCCTTAACAGGGATCAACACAAATCTTTACAAGCAGTCAATACATCCTCTAGTAAAGGTTAAGAATAACCCTTAGCAACAGTTACTAACATTCTTAAGCAACGCTTGGTGAGAAAGCGTAGCAATGAGCAATAACATCAATTAATAACGATCAATACAACACCCTAGGAATGTGCAATAACATTTTCTAGCAATGGTTTATAACAACTCATAGCCGCGGCGAATAAGAACCCTTAGCAAACGGCTTATAACATCCCCTAGCAACGAAAAATAACAAATCTTAGTCAATGGAAACCGTAGCAAAGTTGAATAGCATCCGCTAACAATAGAAAATGAAAACCCTCATCAATGATCAAGACAAATCTCTAATAATGGATAATAACAACTACCAGCAACGAACACTAACAACCCTTATCAACAGTCATTAACTACCTTGAAGAACGATCTATACAACTCCCTAGAACGAAAACTTCAGGAGACTTGACATCTCGACTCTTTCTGAATCGAGATCAACCTTGAAGCTAATGAAGTGTGTGCGTAGTTGAGTTGGCGCGTGCACACCTGGGAAATTCTAAGAACGAAGTTTTTTTTTATTCGGTATTCTTTAAAATAATAAAGATAATAGTAAGATAAACAGTTCGAATAGAAGAAAATGTCACCCGGTGCATAGTGGCTTACTCGGAAAGTCGCAACTGGCCAAATGCAAATGCGCAGTATTCACTATTAAATTATAAACTAACTAATTAATTAATTCTATTATAAGTAAGCATAATTTCCAGTTAATAATATTTTATATTCAAGAATATACATCCAACAAATATTACATTACTTTATTATATTTGTATTGTTACTCTTGTATCTCCACATAAGTAATTAAAACCTAGCGGTTACTGAAGCCCCCAAAACGTTTCCATTCGGTTCATCTTGTTGGTATACCACAAACGAGAAGCCATCGACATCAAGATAACGAACGGTAATACCTCTTTCTTTGCGCTCTATTAAATTTGGAATCTGATTATCTTGAACAGGTAGAACCGAAACACGTAAGAGTGTTGGTCTACCAGGTGGACGACTTATCCACAACCCAATATCTTTGTTCCCATAACGGATGATCCTTGGAATAAGTGGGTATCCCGAAAGTGCCCCTAATTCTGTAAAACGTAAAAAAATATGGTCGGTTTCCTAAATATTAAAAATCAATATCAAAATTGAACACTGAACTTTTTAATTTATTTTTGATTTATTAAAACAAAAAAGGGAACCAAAATTGTGAATCTTCAACCAAAAAAACAAACTATTTTTTAACAATTGGTTCTACCTTCAACTAAGTTGTTCAATTTTCCACTAACGAAGATGAATTTTCAACAAATAATGTAATAGTAAATATATAAAAAAAGATTTTAATTTTTAATCAGAATCAATATAATTAGGCCCAAGAGAACGAATTTTCAACAAATAGTTGAATCCCCAACCACAGAATATTAGTTTTATCCAAACAGTTTCTTTTTAGTCCAAAAAGAATGAAATATTTACTAAAACGCACGAATTTTAAAACTAAAAGGAAGAATGCTTTATATTTCCATTAAAATTTATGTCTTATCAGGCACACTTACCACGGAAATTAATAAAGACCGCGAATGTCAAGAGTAGAATTGTAATAAGGATCTTCATATTTTCTTCCTTAGATTTCGTACAAAATAACTGCCTTTGTAATGTAGCTACCACTATATATACCAGTCATAGTCTGATTAACCCGATGTATTAGTGTCGAAAAAAAACCTTCAGAATTATGCAAATAAACAAATCAAGCACGAGAAAAATGCGTAATAGCTGATATAAAATAATATACTTTTTTATAAGTTTGCATATCTTATCTGTCTTTCGAAATTCTTACATTTTTTTAATTAACTATCTTAAGGCGATGATTTATGTTTAATGGACTCCTTTTTTAAAATAATTGTATAATCTACAGGAACGACGAAAGAATGTTGGCTGGTACGATGTTTGAGACTTTACTAGTTACTACTACTAAAAATACATTTCAAAATATTTGTTTTTTCTCGAAGATCATAAACTTAAACGTAGATAATTCTGGAAAAAACTGAGTTTTGTGTTTTTTTTTCAATCATATTTTTTAAACTGATATAAAAGACGGTTATTAATAACCCTTAGCAACGATCAGTACAACTACCTAGCAATGGACAATAAAAAACACTAGTTAAGAACAATAATAACCCTAAGAAAGGTCAATCAGAAATAGTAGAAATGGTGAATAACATCCTCTAGCAAGGGTCAATAACAGCACTCAACAACGATCAATACCTTAGATACCTTAATCAATATCTTAGAATGAACAAAAGCAACACTCAGCAATGGTCAATAGCAATTCTTAGAAACGGCTAATAACATCCCATAAAAACAGACAATAACAACCTCTGGCTCGGTCAACATCAACCTCTAGTATCTCCTAATAACATATCCTATAACGGACAATAATACCCCCTAGCAATGAACTATAACGGCTTTTAGCAATGCCATTAACAGCCCTTAGAAACGATCAATAAAATCCTGCAGATTCTGTAATAACAACCCTTTGCAACAGCCACTAACATTCTCTAACAAGAGTCAGCAACAAACCCTAGAAACGGTCAATAACAACTTGTTAGCATCGACTAATAACATCCTCTAGCAACAGACAATAACAACGCTCAGAAACTGTCAATAAGAACCCTTAGAAACGGACAATAACAACCCCTAGCAATGGAAATCAAATCGGTTGTAACGAATAAAATAAACCTACTAAACTTTCAATAACAATACTTGCAAACATCCTGAAGCATGAGTAATAACATCTCTTAGCAAAGGTCCCTAACATCCTTTAGGAACAGCCAGTAAAGAACCTTAGCATCGGTCATTAAAAACCCTGACCAACGGTCAATAACAGTTATTAAAAAAGGTTAATAACACACTTTAGCATCAGCAAGAACAACCCTTA
>CAKNWU010325604.1:0-12675 GCA_932072015.1 Andricus quercustozae
CCCAAAAATACAAATTTTCAACTAAAAAGGTTCAAACTGTATCCAAAACACATTAATAAAAGTGACAAAAAATAAAGGCTAATATAAAATTTTATTATTAAATCAAAGCAAAAATATTCAGCAGAATTAAAACTTTTATTTTACATGAAAAAAAGTAATTTGAGTATCAAATATGAATCAAATGTTTTTTACAACAGGTGAAAAATTACCATTTTGCCAGATTTTATTTGCATTATTTAAATAGAAACAATTATTGTTGAAAGACGAAACATAACCCCTAAGATTAATGATTGCATTTTTAATCCAAAAATTGACTTCCAAAGTGATAAATGTTCGACTTCAAAAAATTAATTTTCAAATCAAAATGTAATAGTTAATTTTTTACCAAAAAATAATGGTTATTTTAAATAAAAAACTGTTGAATTAAACAAAACAAAAAACGAATTTTAAACAAAATACGTGAATTTTCTACTATAAAAGATCAATTATTTGCAAAAAATGAAATATCTACGTTTTCAGTTAAAAGTTAAAAATTCAAAAGTATATATTTCACTTTGAGTGTCTTAATTTGCGGTTCAGTTTTTATAACTTCAAGTGAAAAAATGTTTATCTTCAAGAAATCGAGTCTTTAATTTCAATTACCACAATAAAATACAATGTACAAAAACATACAAAAAACAGATACTTAATTCGTCTCAATAATAGAAAAATTTGTAATTTTGGTTTTAATTTATTGTATGTATTTGTCGATTCGCGTGCAAATAGTTTTAGTTTTCTGTACTTTTTATACAAATTTTTCCATCAGGGTTTCCAGCTAAAAATTCCTGTGCAGGAATCGCGGAGGATCCTGGACATGTTTCTGGACATGCACCTGTGCAGGTAATCTTGAAGGCTCCTGTAAAGGAATTTCGAGAAGGAAGCTGTACATCCTGTTTTAAGGCGAATAATTTTCAGAAAGTTTGTTCTATAATTGAAATTTTCGACGAAAAATTAAAAAAATGAACTCTGTTGAAAAGTTGCGCTTGAAGATCCTGAATGGGGATACTTATTTTGGAGGCCATTGATTCCTTATCATTTTAACATTGTCAACATTTATTTTCTTTCTTAACTTTATTCAAACAATGAGAAAGCAATGTTTTCAAATTTAATAAAGACAACGTCATGGTTACGATTTCACACCATGACATTCTTATTGTGTTGACAGAGTCAACAATATCAAATCAAGGCGTTGTTTGATTAAACTTTTCTAATTTTCACATTTTTAATATTAAGTAATCAAACCATTGTCTATTGCGTATGTATTATTGTAAATAATTTGCTGAATTATTTTTGCTCAGATCATATAGTCCACAGAGTCCAACATTCCACGACTCTCCAAGTGAGCCAGAATTCAGTTGCAAAATGATGAATTTTCCCCAAATGTGCACCTTTGTTCAAGTGTGGAAATATGAGTCTGAAAATTTCCATTTTGAGACAGGTGTCATTTTAGACTTAGCAAATTTAATACTAGCGTTTTTCTCTTATTGTTGAGTAAAAATGAACTGAAATTCTAAATAAATCAACTAAGAAAATCGATTATAATTCATGAAATATTTTAGTCAGACTCTCTGAAATGAAATCACCAAGGTTTCAATCATAGATGATGATCTAGCATCTTTTGAATTTGGAGAATAAAACTTGCCCAATTTTTTAGATAAATACTTCAAAAGTAGTTTGTTTTTTCATCCAACGTTATCTCCGCCAAAGCTTCATTCATAGAAGAATAAACTAACTTTTGCAGACACACATGTCTTTTTATTTACATTCTATCGTGTCAGCCAGCAATTTTGATTGTTTCATCAGCTGGGGCGATTATTTTTCCATTTGAAATTACGAAATAATCAAACATAAAATTTTTCATGATTTGACTTAGAGCTTACATCACTACTTACGATGAAAAGGGAACGCAGAAAGTACAACATAATATTTTATAGCCTCTTTTTATTATATGAAAAAAGAAATTCTTTGAAATGCAAATATCAGAATAAATACAATAATGTCAGTAAAAAGTATCTGTTGTCTCACTTTATTAAAATTATTATTGCTGAAGGCCCGATCCAAAGTACCAATGGGAACCCTGATTAAGATGAGGATCATGAGATGATTCAGAAAAAAAAGTATTCTCCGGTAGTCCTGAATTTGTATGAAAAACTTCTGCCTCTCCTGCATTCTGAGCATTAGCATATGAATGCTCTTGTTGACCCTGATAATATTGCTGATGAGAAAATTGGCTGGAAGATTGAGGATTCAAACGGAATGGGTCATTCACTGCTAGAGATGCCTGCCCTGGGATCTGAGTATGAACATATGAATACCCTTGTTGATGCAAAAGGTCAAGCGTTCCTTGATGGAAATGGTTAGGGGGAACCCCTGATGGAAATCCCTGCAGTGGAAGCTGAGTAACATGTTGGTTATGGTCTGGTTGATTCAAAGGGTTATGATCTTCTTGATTGGAAAAGTTTAACTCAAAACCTGCTAGATGTGCGTACCCTGGGTGCGTAGAATCAACATTTGGTAGTTTATGCATTTTATTAGCAATGTCTACCTGACCAGGGTATGAAATTTCTCGGAACAGGCGACCATGACGTGCTTGACCTGAATGGTAATTTTTGAGCAAGTTATCATCATTTTCATGGTCAGTTTGCTCACGACCTGCGGGTACGAATTCTCTAGTGGCCTCATTATAAAGTCGAGGCTTTTTATCCTGATCCTCTGAGAATAACAGTGCCGTTGTCTTTCTTGGCCTTCCTCTTGGTTTACCAGAAAGTTTTATAGCCATTCCCTTCCTATCTTCTGGGTCCATACCTGATGACATTTCTGTGAAAAGGCAAATAAAATTGATAAATTCTAAATTTTAAAGATGGAATGGACGAAGGATCGACATACTGTAACGCGTACTGGAATAATAATGATTATTGTTATACTTACCAATATAATTAAAGACCATCAACATGATGACAGAAGCAGCGAAAAGAGACCTCATTATTGCAGAAGGCAACTGACGATTTCTCAGATAAGCGCTTGTATATATATGTTTAGAGCAAGGCCAAGTTCATAGTAGTCATGCTCATGAGTGCGACAGAGACTCTCTGATGTGAATTCGAACTTGGTAAATACGGAAAAAGTAATCGACGATGATATGTATACTAAGCTGGTTTAAATTTTTTTTTTAAGTTGTAGGCATATCGCCCCGAAATTTGTTTAAAACGACACAAAAATAGATCCACTTTAAAAAAAAATGATATGTAGAGGTCGCTCAGTCCCCGTGAAGCTTAACACGTATTGCCCATAAGAAAAAAGACGTTTCAGTAAATCGTATTGAGAAAACTCAAGATTAGGTGCATCGAGTTGAATTTTGTCCATTCCTCTTCACAATTAGCCATAGAATACGAAAAAATAATACTTTTCAAATATCACCCGCATAAGTCTAGTTTATAGGGTCCCAAAGAAAACCTCAGAAGTGAAAAAATACGTTTTGCTTGTTTTTGAAGCTAATACACCTAAATTGTTTAAACAATTTATTAATTTTTTTAGCAATTTTCTCTTAGAATAGAAAAATAAAGTCACGGTTTTTTCAAAGTTTTTTTACTTTTTGTCCAATTTTTAATTAGAGCAAGGTAAAAGTTAATTAATCTCAACAAAAATAATCGGTTAAACAATTTATTACTATTCTTAATAATATTCTCTTTGCCTAATGCTAGAAAATTGCGGGTTTTTAAATTAAATTTTTAACTTTTTATCCACATTTCACTTAGTGCAAGTTAACGAAAATAGTTTTTTAAGCAATTTATTATTTTTTATTACTATCTTCTTATAGATAAGTAAAAAGTGGTCAAGAAGGTTACTATTTCAGAAAACACCGCAACTGTCTAGCATTACCATAGGAGCAGATAGTTATAAACCATAATAATTTGTTTAAATAATTATTTCAGAATAAACGGTAATTTTCTAGCATTAGGCAAAGAGAATATTATTAAAAATTAGTAATTTGTAGCATTATTTATATGGAATATTATTAACAATAATAATACATTGTTTAAAACATTAATTTTGTTAACTTTACTTACTTATTTACCTCACTCTAATTGGAAATTGGACAAAAAGTGGAAAATTAAGAAAAAAAACTGCAATTTTCTAGCATTATTCTAAGAGACTATTATTAACAATATTAATTTATTATTCAAACAATTATGTTTATTAACAATAACTAACTATCGCATCACTCTAATCGAAAATTGGACAAAAATACAAATTTCTTGAAAAACCCGCGACTTTCTATCTCTGTTCTAAGAGAAAATTGTTTAAAACAATAATAAATTACCTAAACAATTTATATGAATATCGAATTAGGAGTATCAAGTAGTATTTCATGTATTAGAAACAATTTGCATTTTAAACAAACCCAAAATAATAATAATTACCTACAAAAACTCGCAAAACCCATTCTTTCACTTGTGGGGCTTTTTTGGGAGCCAAAAAAAAGAACTTATGGGGTTTATATTTAAAAAGTAATATTTTATTTGTATTCTATGTAAAAATTTGAAGAAAAATGGGGCATGTTCAACTTGATGCACCTAATATTGAGTTTTCTGAATACAATTTACGAAAACGTCTTTTTCTCTTATGGGAAAAACGTGTTCACCTGATTACGTAACATTTTTAATTTGTGAATTTTCTGCACGATCAACTTTGTATATCAAAATTTCTGAATAAATAATTATACTTCACCAAAAAATTTAATTCTAAATGTTTCTAAACAATATTGGCGAAAAAAAATGTAATTTGTACATTATTGTTTAATAATGGGAAATAACTGTGGTCTTAACATTTCGCTACCACACTATAATTTGTAAAATTTCTTACATTTTTGAGCAGATAAGAAAAATTAAAAATATAGACAAAAACTTATTTTGAAGAATTCGAAAAAATTCAGAAGCTTTTTAATAATCATGGAAGATTAGAGAAGATTCAACTTCTTTCAATAAGATTTCTGGGAAATTTTAAATTCTTAAGGTTTTATTTTAAAAGAATAATTTTAAGTTTTAATGATTTGAAAATGTGCCGAAAAAGAATATGGAATACTTTGAGATATTTATTTTTGAGGATTTAAAAATTCTTAGGTAAACTGAATTTTGCATGGTATCACGAAAATGAAAAAAAAATGTTTAAGTTCCATGGGGAAATTTTAAATAATTGTTTCGTGATTAATTGCAAGAGAAAATTAAAAAAGATTACAAGACAGGTAATTTTTTTAATTTTGCAGAATTTAAAAAAAAATCAGGATAAAATTGAATAATTTTTTAATATTAAAAGGTTTAGAAGGTCCTAAAAGATTTTTAGAAATGTAGATTTTTAACGATTTCGAAAATAAGCTTCAGAAGGTTGAAAAATTAGTCAAAGCTTTCTAAATCATATTAATTTAATTCTTAGAAATTGAAAAACTTTCCTTATAATAAACTTGCAAAACTATACGTATATTCCGAGTTGATTTTTTTTTTAAATTCGAAATATTTCAATGGCTCCGTACTATGGAAAATTATACCTGGAAAAATTTTTAGATACCTCGAAAAAACCTGGAATTGTCAGGGAATTTTTTACCAGGATTTTTACAAAGTTTGCTATGTAATTTCAATTTTCTGAATTTGACTGAATTTGACCGGTAGTTTCACCTTCCATGTGAAATCCAGTGTGCTCACGATCTAAGGATTATACCCTTTCCCTTCTTATCACCTGGGTCCATACCTGATGATATTTCTGTAAAAAGACAAATAAAATTCATGAATTCAAAATTTTAAAGATACAATGAACGAAGGATCGACATTTGACACGTACTGGAATAATGGCAATGATTATTATTTTATTATGCTTACCAATATAATTGAAGACCATGAATATGATGGCAGAAACAGCAAAAAGACACATCATTATTGTATAAGGTAACTGAAGAATTCTCAGGTACGCGCTCGTATATATATGTTCAGAGTAAGGCGAAAATTCATGAGTGCGACAGAGACCCTCTCATATGAATTCGAACTTATGGCTAACGGAGAAAATAGAAATCGACCAGGATAAAGACATTATTACGTGCTCTAATCAAATAGCGCCTAACTCACACTCACGCGATTATCAAACGAATCATACAATCTTATATCTGTGGTTTAGGTTCAAACACGCTAAAGGATATGTACACTAGGGTTTCCCAAAAAATAAAAAAAATAAAAATTGTATGCATATCGCCCGGAAAACTTCTTCGAATACACATAAAAATAAATGCATTTTTTTTAACAAAAATCATTTCCCATAAGAAAAAAGGACGTTTGTGTAAATTGTATCAAAAAAACGCATGATCAAGTGTATCGAGTTGAATTTGATCCATTTCTCTTCACAATTACCCATATAATAATAAAAAATATTACTTTTTAAATAGCACCCCCATAAGCCTGTTTCATAGGGTACCAAAAAAAATCCATCCGTGAAAAAATAGGTTTTGCGAGCTTTTGGAGCTAATGATCATTCTTTTGCGTTTTTTGAATGAGTGCAAATTGTTTCTAATACATAAAATGCTACTGATACGTTAGAATAATTTATTAATGTTTTTATAATTTTCTCTTAGAATAGAGATAGAAAGTCGTGGTTTTTTTAAAAATGTTCCACTTTTTGTCCAATTTTCAATTACAGAGAGGTAATAGTTTATTAATGTTAACACACATAATTGTTTAAACAATTTATTATTATTGTTAATAATATTCTCTTAGAATAATAATAGAAAATTGCAGCTTTTTCTGAAATTTTCCATTTTTTATTCACCTTTCACTTGCAGTGAGTTCAATAATTAATTAAACTTAACACAATTATTACGTTAAACAATTCATCATTATTCTTCATAATATTAATTTTTGAATAATGGCGGAAAGTTGTGGTTTTTTTAGAAATTTAAAACTATTTGTCCACTTTTCACATAGGATGAGATAATAATTAATTAAATTTAGCAAAAAATAATTATTTGAACAAATTATTATTGTTGATAAATATCGTCTTCTTTATCAAAACAACATCGGTGCCGTTTCTTTTGGAATGTTTAATATTTACACTCTTTTAACTTAGTAAAATATTAAATAATGCAAGTAAACAAACATAGTTGTTTAAACAATTTATAATTGCTTCTAACTATCTTCGCTTTGATAAGTGCTGCAAAATTGCGTTTTTTTCTAAACTTTTAAACTTTATGTCCACTTTTCATGTAGTGAGGTAATAATTTATGCAAGTTAGCGAAAATGCTTATTTCAACAATTGATTATTGTTTATAACTATATTCTCTCAGAGTACTGCTAGAAAGTTGCCTTTTTCTGAAACTTTAGTTTTGCTAAAGTGGTTAAAACTTTTGTTTTAAATTATAACAAGAAGTTTACTGCAAAACGTAAAAGAAAAATTTTGAATTTATTTCTTACTATTTTAACATTGTAAAAAAATCTTTTCTTTCTTAACTTTGTTCATACAATGAGAAGGCAATGTTTTCAAATTGAAGACACACAACGTCATGGTTACGATTTCACACTATGATATTCTTATTGTTGTAACAGAGTCAACAATATCACATCATCGTTTTGTTTGATTCAACTTTTTTAATTTTCGAAGTTTTTCGTTTTAATAATTCAAACCACTGTCAATTACTTATATATTATTTTTATTAATTTGCTGATTGCTTTTTGTTTAGACCAAATAATGTACGGACAAAAAATTTAAATGAACCACAATTCGGGCTCAAAATTATGAATTTTCCCCAGATGTGAACCTTTGTTCAAGGGTGCAAATATGAGACTGAAAATTCTTATTTTGAGACCTTTGACATTTGAACTGCAACAAATTTAACACAATCGTTTTTCTTTGATTGTTAAGTAAAAATGAATTGATATTCAAATTAAATCACCTAAAAAAATCGATTATAATTCATTAAATATTTCAGCCAGACTCTCTGAAATAAAATTGCCAAGGTTTTAATCATAGATAATTTTCTAGCATCTTTTGAATTTCGTGAAGTAAAATTGCACAATATTTTAGACGACTACTTCAAAAGTTTGTTTTCAGATTCAACGTTATCTCCGCCAAGGTTTTCTTGATAGAAGAATAAAATAACTTTTACAAACACACACAAAAATAAATTTAACAAATTTATAAATCTGTAAGGAAAAATATTGAATCACGATAAAAATAAAATGTTAATTATAAATTAATGTTTCTAGCTTTAAATTGCTTACAATAATTTAATTTGGAATTTTTTTATTTATTCTTCAATTCATAGCATTGAAAATGATAGCGTGGATTTTGTATTATGTTTCAAAACATGGTAGACGTTTTTTAAATAAAAAGAAGGTTTCTTAAGATGAAGTATTTTCTAGAAATAAAGAAAACAATATTTTTAATGTAACATTGAATGCTTTTTCAATATATAAATTTAGAGTAAGGCCAAGTTCCTAGTAGTCATTCATGAGTGCGAGAAAGACTCTCTAATTGGAAATCGAACTTATGGTTAACGGAGGGAATAGAAATCGACCAGGATATAGACATTATCGTGTGCTCTAATCAACCAGCGTCTCACTCACACTCACGCGATTATCAAACGAATCATACAATCTTATATCTGTGTTGACGAGTTTAAACACGCTAAAAGTAGTTGTCATGCCAACAATTAGATCAGTGGAAAAATTGTTTTTCTATATTTTAAGAACTGATGTTATAATATCGATCATCTTTAATGAAAGAAAAGATATTCTTCATTGGCATACACATTTTTCTTTCAAAATTAAAGACAGTACAGCAGGGTGGTCCAAAAATGCATTAGAAATTTTTTATTCTCGAATTTTTAATTATGAAGCTTAGAAATTTGTTCAAGTCCACAATAAAATAAATCCATTTTTGTGTTTAAATGATATTTAGAGTTGACGCAAGCCCCATAAAGTTTAACACGTATTTCCCATAAGAAAAAGATACGTTTTTGTAAATTGTATTCAGAATCCCCAATATTAGCTGACTTTAGTTTCAAATATCACCCCCATATGTCTGTTTTAAAGGGTCCCGAAAAAACCCCATGAGTGAAAAAATGGATTTTGCGAGTTTTTGGCGTTAATTATGACATTTTGAAATTTTTCTTATGAGAATTGTTTCTGATAAATAAAATAATACTTTATACTGATAATTAGATGCTTACGTAAATTGTTTAAAGAATTTATAATTGTTTTTAGCAAATTTCTTTTAGAATAGACCTAGAAAGTCGCGTTTATTTCAAAAATATTTCACTTTGTTTCCAATTTTCAATTAGAGCGAAGTATAATCTAATTAATGTTAAAAAAAGTAATTTTGTAACAAATTACTTTTGATTTTTAATAATATTCTCTTTGAATAATGCTAGAAATTGGGGTTTTCTCTCAAATTTTCAACTTTTTGTCGACTTTTCATTTGGTATGAGTTAATATTTAATTTATTTTACCAAACAAAATTGTTTAAACAAATTATTATTGTTTATAGCTATCTTCTCTTCTATAAGTGCTAGAAAGTTGCGGTTTTTTCTGCAATTTTTTAGAAGCAATTTTTCTAGCAATTATCTAAAAGAAGATAGCTATAAACAATAATAATTTGTTTAAACAATTATTTTTTCTAAATAAAAATAAAAAGTAACACACTCCATATAGGAACATTTTTTAAACAATTATTTTTATTACCATTAATTAAGTATTACCTCGCTCTAATTTAAAACTGGAAAAACTACGAATACGAACGGGCTTTTTTTCTAATCACGTGAATTCTTCAAAATTACGTTCAGGCTTACTGAACTCAATATATTTTTTCATATTTTTCATTTATCTCAAATTTCTCAAATTTCATTGATGAAATTGACATTTATATACTCATATACATGATTGTTTCTTTGGACAAAAATAAAAAAGGGAAAGAAAAATGAGAAGGCAACCAACCAAATCCTCTTCCATCTTTTTTTATTTTTATTACTATAAAAGACATCATCCTGTGGTGCCTTCAAATTATTTTATACAGATGTTTTGCAGCTTTAATTAAATATAAATAACATAGAAAAAGGAAGTATTTGGTTTATTCTGTTTCATCAGAAAATTAGGCGCGCGCAACACTACTAGTAATAATAATACAGATAATAATTCACATTACGACATTCTTATTGTGTTAACAGAATCAACAATATCACATCAACGCGTTCGATTAAATTTGTCTAATTTGCACAGAGAAAAAGTTACAATGAGCCGGAACTCGGTCTCAAAATAATGAATTTCCCCCAGATGTGAACCTCTGTTCAAGGGTGTAAATATGAGACTGAAAATTCTCATTTTGAGACTCTTGACATTTGAGCTGGAAAAAATTTGACACCAGCCTTTTTCTATGATTGTTAAGTAAAAATTAACTGATTTCCAATTAAATCACCTAAAAAAGTCAATTATAATTCATGAAAAATTTCAGTCAGGCTCTCAGCAATAAAAGTACCAAGGTTTCAATCATAGGTAATGATCTAGCATCTTTTGAATTTTGAGAAAAAAACTTACCCAATGTTTTAGACAAATACTTAAAAATCTTGTTTTCTGATTCAACGTTATCTCTGCCAATGCTTCATTCATAGAAGAATAAACTAACTTTCACAGACACACATGTCTTTTTATTTACATTCTAACGTGTCAGCCAGCAATTTTTATTGTTTCGTCAGCTCGGGTGATTATTTTTCCATTTGAATATGAAGAAAGTAGATATTCTGCAGAATGAATAAATTAAAAACAATTTTTTAATCCGTGATAAAAAAAATATTGAATAAAAAAATAACCAAAATGAATAAAATTCACTCACATGATAATTTGTCAGTAAATCAGTAATTTCAAGAAACTTATCGTTTCAGCCAGAAATATTGATTGTTCTATCAGTTAGAGAAATTACTGACTAATCAGTCAAACATAAAATTGGTCATGATTCAATTTCGAGCAAACGTCGCTAATTGCGTTTCAAAAGGAATGAAAAAAGTACAACACAATTTTTTATAGACTGTTTTTTATTATACGATAAACAAAGTTCTTTGAGAAGCAGATATTAACAGAAATACAATAGTGTTAGTAACAAGTGTCTGTATTGAAAGAAATTTTACATAAAAGAATTAATTTTAAAATATAAGTGTTTAACTTAGAATGTTTCCATTAAAATTGTGTAATGGGTTTCAATATGGTTGTATCATTTTATTGGAAGTATTATTTTTGATGGCCAGATCCATGATGCCAATGGGAACCCTGATTAACATGAGGATCAATAAATGATTTTAGAAAATATAGTATTCTCCGGTAGTCCTGAATTGGGATGAAAAAATTCTGCCTGTCCTGAATTCTGAGCATGAGCATATGGATGCTCTTGTGGATCCCAAAGAGGCTGTCCTTGATTGAAGGAGACTGGGCCAAACCCTCATACAGATGGCTGCTCTTGATGCAGAGTACTAACATGTTGGTTATGAGCTGGTTGATTCCAAAGGTTGTGCTCTCCTGGATTGAAAGAGTTTCGGTTAAATCTTGATGCAGATGTCCCCCTTAGACCTGGAGTAGTAATACATGGGTTATGACGTAGCTCACTCTGAATGTTAGTTCCACATCCTACTGGGTCTGAAATTTCTGGTAACAGGCCATCGGATCAGTTCGTTTATAGTTACGATATCTCTGCATCGTGTTAGCAGATAGCAGCAGAAATACAATAGTGTTAGTAACAAGTGTCTGTACTTAAAGAAATGTTATATAAAAAATTCATTTTAAGATATAAGTGATTTGGAATGTTTCTATTACAATTGTATATTGGTTTTCAACATGGTTGTCTTATTTCATTGAAAGTATTGTTGTTGATGGCTAGATCCATAATGCCCAGGGGGACCCTGAATAAGATAATAAGCAGATGATCCAGAAAATTGAGTATTTGGCGGTAGTCCTGGAGTTGCCTGATATTCGCAATCATGTCCTAGAATGAAATGATGTTGCTCATTCCGTGCTACAGATCCCTGCTCTGAATGCTGAGCATTATCATATAGATACCCTTGTTAATACCAAAGGTTCTGCTGTCCTCGACTGAAATTGTGTGGCTAAAACCCTGATGCAGATGCTCCTCTCAGCTTTGGAGTACTAACATATAGGCTATGCTCTAGTTGATGTTGAAGGTCAGCTTCATAACATTCTCGGAGTGAAATTGCAGGTACCAGTCCATGATTTTGTTGATATGAATGATATTTATCAACCGCAGAGAAACCTGAAGCATGATCGTCTTCATATAATGGTTCATCTTCAAAAAGTCCAGTTGCTTTATAAACAAGTCTCTCTCTGCCATGCTCGTCAGCTTTCAGAATCCATGTGCTCTCGGGAAGTTTCAGTAATGCCAGTGTCTATACCACCATATAACCCAGGATCAGCTGAACACCTACATGCATTATTAATTCAAATGGCCAAAAATCTAGACAGAAAGGCCTTTGTCTAGATTTTCGGCCTTCTGAATTAATAATGCCTGTTTTTGGTCAGTTGATCCTGGGTTATATGGTGGGTCAGTTCGAAATGTAGCTGATTGTGATAAAAAGCTTTTGGTGTGCTTTGCAAGTCAGGTTGT
>CAKNWU010325606.1:0-18037 GCA_932072015.1 Andricus quercustozae
TCGCTTTCAAGCTACCATGCAAATCGTTCAATCTAGAGCTGAAGCCAACAGTCTAACAAATCACTCAAAATCTCTCACACTAGAACTCGCCACTCTTGAACAAATGTCTCTTCTCATTCGTCCAACCGTTACACTCACCTGTCACTCACCCTGCGTGAAACCACGCCACTTTTCACAACCATTCCTAACCTCAAAATCCTTCACTTCCACTTTTGACAATTATATATCACTCACCACCCTTCTATCAACCCGTTCACTCTCACTTGTTACTTAGCCCTTAAACACTCTACTCACCATCCTTTCTTCTCCAAAACTCCCTCTTTCCCTTCACCAAGGCCAAAAAGTTATCACCACAAAAATCACCAACAATCGCGATCGGTACTTGAAACGGAAGCCCAACAATGTAGTTAAATTTTTAGCCGCATAATTGATTTTTCAAGCAGAAAGGGAATATTTAAATTCTCAGTAAAATAATTAATTTTTTGTCCAATCCCCTTGAAAACGCGCCATTGCATGCACGCATAGCAGGCGTAAAGTGGAAGCTTGCAGCCCAGTGACGTTTGCTCATGCGCACTCCGTCACCGGGCCAACAAAAACTTTACGCCCGCTACACATGAAAGTTTACGCCCGCTACATAAAACGTTACACCTGCTACACATACACTGTCCCCCGCGAGTGAGAATATGGAGGAATCCATCTTTATCTTTGAAAAAATTGTATTGTTAGACCCGACAGTCTCCCTTCTGCAAAGTACGCTATTTCTACCTTTCACCCATAAGCTAAAATTGTCAAGTACGCCAAACATCCACTATCTGCTTCATATGCTTCCACAAAAAGTGGAATAGTTAAATTTTTAGTTAGGGAAATGAATTTTTAACTAAAATAAAAAGTCTTTTTTTTTCAGCTGAATGAACATTCTGAAATATTTTAAGTTCAACTCTTTGCCGAATCTAGAAAATTACTCCTAAAAATGTGAAAAAAACATAAAATCAGGAGCAGATCATTCTTTTCAAATCTGAATTAAGAACATAATTAAATATTATGTGATTGCTCGGTATTCATAAACAATTTTTAGTCCCCAAGAAGATTAATATTTTCAACCAAATAGTTGCATTTTCAATTGAAGAAGATACATTTCCAACTAAAAATTCATCTTTTTGGTTAAAAACTGAACTAATTATTTAAAAATTCTACTATTTGGTTGCAATTTCATATATTTTGTAAAAAATTCATCTTTTTTGGTAGAAAATTAATATTCTTGGTTGAAAGTTCAACTACTTGGTTAAAAATTAATCTCTGGTTGAAAATCTAACTATTTTGTAGAAAATTTACTTTTAAATTAAAAATATAAGTATTCCATTCTCGATTAAGAATTTACCTTATTAGTTCGAAATTCCTGTTTTTGTTTGAAAATTCATCTTTTTGATGGGATATTCAACTGGTTTGGTGAATTTTTTTTTCGGGGGTAAAAAATTAATTTGTTTAAATTAAAAATGTAACTAAAGTAAACGTCCCAGTAATCGTGGGGCCAATTTCTTTGCTGAACAAATAATAAACATAGAACGTCAACATTAAAATATAAAACCAAAAACAAAAAATTCAACTATTTGGTTGATTTAGCTTGTCCAGTAAGCATCCCTACTGAGGATTTCAGGCAATTTTAATTGCAGAGTAGGAAACTTGATTGAAAATAGCGAAGAAATAGAACTAAATAACAATACTCTACATAAAGACAGGAAGTCATTGGATAACATCTGCAATGTAAAGAAGGATCTGTCATAGTTCATAGCTGGCGTAATCTTTACAATTTGAGCTCGATTTTCCATTTTAAAGTTCAAAAATTAATTGTTTATAAAAATTTAATAATATCGTTTATAATATTCAACTTGAATAATGCTAGAAAGTTGCGGTTTTTTCTTAAATTTTCAGTTTTTTGTCAAATTTCCAATTAGAGTGAGGTGAACAATGGATTGAAGTTTGAAAACTGATTGTTTGAACAATTTATTACTATTCTTAATCATATTCAAGTTATTTTTGAAATTTTCGCAAAGCTTCTGCATAGATTTTTTCAATAATTCGAATGTTTCCTAAAATTTTTGAAAAATATTACAAAACTAAAGAAAATTACCTTTAAATTTTCTAAATTCTTTCCTGACAATTTAAAAAATATTTTGAAATCTTCTATTAAAATTGATGTTGCCAAATGTTGTTAACATCTTTTTGTAATATCTTTGAGATTTTAATTATTTTATAATCTGACCAAAATTGATACAACTTTGAAATATCTTTTATCTTTTCAAATAAGACAAAGTATTTCTAAAATATTTCAATTTTTAAAAAATTGTCCTCAATTCTTCCAGATTCTTTGAATGAACCTTATTGTCGGTATAGGTAATTTTTTATTCTTTTAAAATACATCAATTTTAGGAAAAAAGTATGAAGATAAAACAAAATGTGTTTCCTTACATGACTACTAACATTTTCGAGGAAGCTAAATAAAGTTGACCTATTTTATGATAAGAAAAATATGGTGTACGAAAGATTTTAATCCCCCTTAATTCCTCTCCAACGCTTAAATGGGCACACAGAAGTTTCCTGAATAATGCGACAGTCACTACGGTTCGTATAGCACTGTAACACATACAGCATTTTTATCAGTTGAAGCTCATCAGGATCTTTTTTGAAAATCATTTCACAGTCTCCATAAAAATGAATATTTTTATGTGGGCTCTACTGCTTTTTACATTTAATTCTGTTGGTGAGTAAAATTTAATACCAAATCAATAATATATTTTAAAAAAGTGGATTTCCGCGTCGATATTTTCACCAGGGATGCCAACATATGCTCAAAAAATTTCAATTTCCATTTTTTTCTTCCATATGTCTCAGAATATATTCTTTTCATGAGCGGATTATAAAATCAAACTAACTCAATCATATATTAAAATATCATACATCCAGATATCGACTATATTTATAAATTGGTTTCTTGTACTTCGAAACAGTTGAAACATATGTTACCATTGTACGTAATTCATCGTGCTCGGTAATTATATTTTTACCGAAAAAATAATCTTATTAATTGTTATGAATTCTTTGTAACTATATTTTTTTATAAAACCAACTTAAATGCATTACCACGTGGATTTTTACATGGACGTCCACGTCGACAATTTCACCTGGGATGCCAGCATATGCTCGAAAAATTTCCTTTTCCATTTTTTTTTCTTTCATGTATCTCAGTTTCTATTCTGTTTATAAGCAGCATATCATGCATTAAAATATCATACATCCAGATATCAACTATATTCATGAATTGGTTATTCATGAAAAGTGGAAACATATGTTACCATTGTACGTAATTCCTCGTGCTGGGTAATTATATTTGTGCCGAAAAAAATCTTATTAATTCTTATGAATTATTGGTGATTATATTCTACAAACATTTCTGCAAACTAATTTTGGACTAAGTTTAACTTCCGTTAATTAGCTGCGCTTTCGGAAATAACACTCTGGACATCACACCCTTGCACCAGGTATGCGAACATCTTCTTCGAGAAAATTATGCGACCCAGGTCAAAACCTTGTACCAATTGGGGTTTCCTCGAGGTCGCGACATTAAACCAATTCCCCACGTGTTCTTCGGGGAAGTCTGGGTTTTACAGTATTTCAAGGTTACTGGAGTGCGTTCCTCGAAGACACGAGATTGAACTAATGCCCCAGGTGTTAAAAACAGATCTTCTTCGGGGAAGTCAGGTATTTTGCAGTATTTTAAGGTTCCTGGAGTGAGTTCCTCGAGGAAACGAGTTTTAACCGATGCCCCAGGTATGAAAAACACATCTTCTTCGGGGAAATATATTTTTTACAGTATTTTAGGGTTCCTGGAGTGGGCTTCTCGATGAAACGAGATTGTACCAATGTCCCAGGTGCAAGAAACAAATTTTTTCTGGGAAGGCTCATTTTTGCAGTACTTTAGCGTCCCTGGAGTAACTTCCTCGAAGACACGAGATTGAACCGATGCCCCAGGCGTGAAAAGCACATCTTATTCGAATCTTACTTAGGGCCTCTAGATTGGGGTTCTCAATGACACGAGATTGAATCAATAGCCCAGGTGTAAAGAACAAATCGTCTTCAGGGATGTCTGGGTTTTACAGTACTTGGGGTCCCTGATGTAAGTTTCTCGAGGCCACGTGATTGAACCAGATTTTCCCGAACAAGATGCGTTTTTCACACGTGGCGCATTGGACCAATTTCGTGTCCTCGAGGAACCTACTTTAGGCACTGTGAAGCACTGTGAAAATCAGACTGACCCGAAGAAGATGTGTTTTTTACACCTGGAGGATTGCTGAATCTCGTGACCTCGAGGATTTTTCAAAAAATCTTTTATGGCACAACTGAGCACAAGCATAGCAAAATTCAGCAAAACCTTTGTTTATTCGAATAAACAAAACTGCGGTGCTGGCACGAAAAAGATTTTTTTTCAATTATGTCTCCAGTTTTGATTTGTTTAAAAAATTGTTTGCGGCACGGTAGAGCAAAAATGTAGCACAATTCATCACAACTTTTCTGGTTATTCTCAATCGTCAATATTAGCTGAATCGAATTGAAACTTACCACTTCCTTTCACAATAAGCTACAGATTGCGAATAAAATATTTCATTTTGAATATCACCCCCATAAGTCTGTTTTATAGGGCCCAGAAAAAACCACTAAGTAAATAAATGGGTTTTGCAAGTTTTTGGCGCTAATTATGATTTTTTTTTCAGTTTTTTTAAGCAAATTATTTCTATAACATAATATTATTATGTATAAGAATAATAAAATTATTATAGTTAATAATTTTTGAAAAATAATTCTATAGTAGCAGTTTTAAAAAAAAATTACACTTTTTGCCCCATTTCGAATAAGAGTGAGGTAAATAACGATTTTAAGTTAACAAAATTAATTGCTTAAATAATTTATTGTTATTTCTTATAATATTCAGTTTGTATAATGCTGGAATGTGGCGGTTTTTCTAAAATTTTTAAATTTTTAACTAGTTAACTACTTTTCATTTGGAGTAACTTAATAAGTACTTCAATAATAATTATTAAAAATAAAGATAATTCTTTAAAAAAATTATTATTGTTCATAACTATCCTGTCAAAACCGTCTCTTTCTATCTCTATTCTAAGAGAAAACTCCAAAAACAATGATAAATTGTTTAAATATTTAATGTGGACATCTAATTGGTAGTACAAAGTAGTATTTTAGGTGTTAGTAACAATTTGTATTGAAAAAATCCGCAAACAAATCATAATTAGAGCCAAAAACTCGCTAAACCTATTTTTTCACGTATGGGGTTTTTATGGTACAATAAAGCTCTATGCTCTCTTCATTTGTCTAATAAACATTTTACCTCTAGTTAATTCCTCCCTCAACATATATCCTGGACAGCTCCAGCTTACTCCAATTACCCATCTAAAGAATCTCTCCCGCATACTTTCCATCCTCTTGTGCTCCATCCATCCCCAGATCTCCACTCCGTAACCTAGGACTGACCACACCAACGCATCAAACATCCACAGTCTGATCTTCTTTTCATCTTTGAATCTTCTCTTCCATATTCTATCCTTCTCCTCACCTGTAGTTCAACACCTCCTTTCGACTCAAGCCAGAAGCCTAGGTGACTAAATTCCTCAACCTGTTCCACTTTCTCCCCGTACATCTTCCATTCATATTCTACCTTTGTCCTTCTCTTCCTAAAAATCATCACCTTCGTCTTGTTTACATTTACCGTTAAGTCTTTGGTTCTCACATACTCCTCAAACACACTCATTATGAGACTCATCCCTCTCTCGTCATCCGCTAATAAGACTATATCGTCTGCATATGCTTAGGAATATACCTTGCTACTTCCCAAAATGTTTCCCCCTTTTCCTTTCATCTCCAGTTTATCCTCTAGATCTGCCAACAAGAGACTGAATAGTAGTGAGCTCAGTGGGAACCCTTGCCTGAGCCCCCTTCCTCTCCAAAAAATTTCCCCTTTTTGTTTCACATTCCTCACCCTTATCTTAGTCTCTTCAAATATCTCCTTTATCCTCTCTACCAACCCTTCATTCACCCCCCTCTCTTTCATAACCTGCCAGAACACCGTCTTAGTCTCCTCTTGCTGTTCTCTGACCTCAGCTGGTGACTGAAGTGCGCTGAATGTGAACAAAAATAAAAGCTTGACAATAAAAGCACAGACTTGAGGTTAATTTTGAAAAATTAGACATAGATTATCTTAATTCAAATCTTACCGAGGCTATTATCGACAGCGCCAAAAAAGCAGATATGTCGTCAGTGAGAAAAAATTTTACTGAGAAATTTTACCGTGACAAACGTTGGTTTGATTCTGACTGTCGAAAAAGCAAATCATATCTCTCTAATGCGTTGAAAGAAGCCAGCAGGGCTAATTTCTCGGATGAGGCTGAGTTGGTTTATGTCAAAGCCTTGATACTGTCAACGATAGCAAAACTTTCTGGGATACTGTTAATAGATTAAGAGGTTTAAAATTAAAATCTGCAATCCTTTCTACAAAAGCTTGGGAAAACTTCTTCCACCTGACACTTCCTCTCAGACTTCTGACATCGTCACTGCTTACAGATATGCGACATCCATTATTGGATAGCAGAATTACAGCTAACGAAATCTTCTTTTCAATCAATAAAATTAAAGTAAATAAGGGTCCAGGTCCGGCTCAAATCTCAAATGATTTCTACAAAAACTTGCCGACCAATTGACTCCTTTATCTCGAAACATTTTTTAATAAAATACTTGAAAATGAATGTATACTGCTCGAATGGACAAAATCTTCAACGCTCATGATACACAAAAAACAAGATCCAGCCAATCCCCATAACTACAGACCTATTGCCCTTCTAAACTCACTTCCTAACATTTTTACGCAAATTTTGTTGGCTAGATTGGAAAAATGGAAGTCGTTGTGTCACATTATTCCGGAAGCCCAAGCTGGCTTTCGTCGTGGTAGGGGTTGTATGGATAATATTTTCACCTTGGCATCTGTTTTGCAAATTTAATTACAAAAAAAGAATAGACATATCTATGCCATTGTTTTGGATTTTTCAAGAGCTTTCCCATCTGTTAATCAAGCTAACATCTGGTCAAAACTATTTAATATTGGGGTCAGCTCAAAAATAATTATAATTCTAAAAAGTCTGTATGAAAGAGCCTCAACTTGCATTAAAGTGGAGAACGAGTTCTCGGAGGAATTGTCGGTCACTGAGGGAGTTTTACAGGGAGAGATTTTGAGCTCAATCATGTTTAACCTCTTAACCTCGGATATCGAGAGTTTCTTTAGACAAAAAGGTCTTGTGGGTCTCAGAATCATGGGCCACACGGACATTATTGTGCTGATTTACGCGGATGATTTAATTATTTTTGCAGAATCTAAAATAGACGCAATTAGCAAAACTCAACGCTCTCCAGGAGTATTGTAATATAAACAAACTCACGGTTAATAACAACAAAACTAAATAAACTATATTCAAGAAAGGTCGGATCAGCGCAAAACTCCTAGGTTTGAAATGTGATGGTAGTTCTTTGGAGTTTCTTCCTTGTTTTCAATACTTGGGTACGATTTTTTCTAGAACAGGTGCTTTCAACTTAGCTGCACATGCAGCAGTTAGCAGAGACAACTCAGCCTCAGCCTCGGCGTTCAATATTCTAACTAGAACTAAGTGCTCCTCATGGTCTTCCATTATCAAAATTCATCACTCTATTAAAAAGAGTTCCTTATTGTATGCGGACCACATTATAGGATTAAATTATCTAGATATCTTTGAAAAAGCACAAGTCCGTTTTTTCAAGAATCTTTTGCGCCTACCCAGAAATACGCTTGCTCGGTAAGAAGGCTTGAATAGAATAGAATTAAAAATTTAAGATTTCAGCGTGAAACTAGAGATAATCCTATTATTTTTAATACCTGATTTTCCCTTCAGGCTTCAATGTTCAAGAAAGTAATAAGTGGCTCAGAAATGTAATTCCCGTCTATTCACATAGTGTTAATGACTCTCTTTCCTATTCCAAAAAGAAGATTAGATATGAAGTGTGTTCAATTCAGTTTAATTCATCCGGGAAATGTGTACATTCAATTTTCTGAATTACCGCTTTTTGAATTCAAGTTAAGAAGGGTCTATTACAGTGAATACAACATACATTGCATAGAGATGGTGTGACTTCAATTCAAGAAATCTGAATTGATTGGATATGAAACGTATTACCCTCAATTCCATATGGTATAACTGAATCGAATGAAATAGGATTTGTGACACCGAGATACCAAAAAGAATTTATGTATTTTGAAAACATTATTAACTTTAATAATTAATTAAATAATTATTTGATTAATTTATTTTAATTAATTAATTTTTTAATTTTACCTTGTCCTCTTACTGCTTTTGGTATTAAATAGGTAGAAAATTATATTTTTCAAACTCTATTGAAACGTATAGCAGTTGCTTCTTTCTAATTACTGTTTCTGGTTTAAGAGAACGAAGGGAAAATCAGGTATTAACATGAATTGAAATTTTTAATCCTACAATATTCAAGCCTTCTTACCGGGTGACTTCGTAGTCAGATTGGAACTAGGTCTACCCTCTGTGTCATACCAAATATTAAAAATGGCGCTGAATTGGTTAGCAAAGATTTCCAATATGGAAGACTCGCGCTATTCTAAACTTTGCATGCTAAACTGGCCGAAACCGCAAACAGCAAAAATGCTAAATATAACTGGCTACGTCAACTTATTAGATGTTTGGAGGGAGCGGGCATAAGCCTCAATCTCATGGATCTCAATGGTCCCAATCTCATAACTCAAATCGATATTATAGCTGATAGATACCGCGCTTTTTTCCATTCGCCTGATCTATTAAGATTGGAAAACAGTAACTTTAGTTATATATACAGTAAAATTGTACACAATGATGCGCTTCCCCAGCAATATCTCCTATTCAAAGCTCCTTTCCTTTTTAAGCCCCTTTTCCCATAATTAAGAACTTCCTCCAGGTTCATCATTAAGTTGACCTCTAAAGCTGGAACAACTGTAATCGATCCACAACAAATTTGCCAATTATGTAATCTAAGAGAAAATGAAGATCTTTTACATATCCTTACCAAATGTCCAATCTAGTCACCGATTAGAAATCATTACTTACGTAACATTGGTATGATAACCGGGAAGAATCTTCACTTCTTATTGTCAAATATAAACCCTGAAATGTTTCGCTCGATATACAACTTTATAAGTACATGTTTAAAAATTAGAGCTTTCTCTCTATTCGAATAGTACACTGCCCGAACTCAACCAGTATGACCTAACAACCTATTGTACATACGTTATTATAACTTTTCTTTCATTCTGATATTTATCGTAATTTTATTGATTTTTGTAATAGTGGCCTTCCCTTGACACAGAATCTTGTATTCTTTGAGGCAATACATATAGATACATCCAAATAAGGCCACTAACTTCCTGAAACCTGTCTGATTACGTCCCTTTCTCTTCCACCTCCCTTTCTAATCTCTTTCTGAAAATCTCCGTATATATTTTGTATCCCACCGACATAAGTATGATTGCCCTATACTCCTGCACATTCTTTCCCTCTCCTTTCTTAATTATCGGCACCACAAACCCTGTCCTCCATTTCTTGGGCCACTCCTCTCGTCTCCAAACCTTATTGCATACCTCCACCATTTCCTTTCTTACCTCCTCTCCGCCAAACCTCAAAGCCTCGTTCTAAATATCGTCGTCAACAGTTGCCTTGTTTCTTTTGAGCCTCCCTATCGCTCTCTTAAATTCCTCCCTACTTATCCCGTTATTGCCATCATCTTTCCCTTCTATTACCTTCCTCTTTTCACCTAACACCCTATTTTCCGCTCCTCCGAACAGCCGCTTAAAGTGCGAGGGCCACTCATCCATCTCGATTTGCTCATTGATGCCCTTCCTTGCTCCTCGTTTCCTATTGATCACCTCCCATTCCCTTCCTTCCCTGATTGATTTTTCCACCTCTTCCATATACCTACATTTGTCTAACTGCCTTTTATCAATTAACAATCTTTTATGTTCTCTCTTTCTCCTATTATATTTCTGTTTCCCTATATCCTCTTTTCTCCACTTTTTTACATTTTCCTTCATTCTATATTTACTCTCCTCACATTCTGCGTCCCTCCATCCCCTCTTAATTCCCTCCTCCTCTTCTCTTGGCCTTACCTCTTCTTTTATCTTCTCTGTTGGTTCTGTTAGCTTTTCAAGGCGCAAATCCACGTCTTTCCCCTTCAGCCCTTAATCTTTTCGTTCTCCGTTCTTTCTTTAAATATTCCTTATTTATCCTCCCCCTATCTACCCATTTTTACTTTCCTTTCGACAGTTCTTTCCCTTTTTTCTCTATGCCGCTTCCATCCTGAGAATTTCAAAGTCGCTATTAGCGGGAAGTGTTCTCAGCCTATTTCATTACCTACTTTCACGTTATCCATTCTCTTCCTTATTCTTTCTTCTGTTAGAATGTTTTCTATCACTGTCTCCCTTTTACCTATAAAAGCTACTTCCCCTTCTTCATCTCCCTTTATATTTCTATTGCAGATAAACCATCTCTCCGATCCTAACAGGTTCAAAAGAGTTTTACCCTTCCGATCTATCTCCCGGTGCTTGCAATTTCTTCGAAATGTTACGCTTTCTTTATCCCATATATCTCCCGCTAAATCTCCTGTCCACGCGTTTAAATCTCCTCCTATCAAGACCAACTCTTCATTCCTTTCTTCGATCCATTCCCTTAATACTCTCCATCCTTACTTCCTGACACCATGCCTCCCATCGCTCTTCCGTTCTCATGTTCTTTCCTCGCTTCTTCCATTTTCCACACATACCCTTTCGGCAACTTTTGTTTTAAGCCCTTCCAATCCTTTTCATCTACCCACGTTTCACTCAGCATGACCACGTCCCATATTCCGATAGCTTCCCAGAAACCCTTGTTTTTTTTTTAGCCCTGACACATTCCAGAAAGCCATACTCACTTCTCTCTTTTAGTCCCTCCCCCTCCTCCTTTCCGTGCTCAGTTTTTCTTATCTGGCGGACACATCGCCCCGTCTCTCCTACTCTCATTACCTTCGTTTACCCTTCTCTCAAGTATTGTTCCCTCAGATCTCAGCTCTTCTTTTTCTTCGTCCCAGATCAACTTCATCCCATTCACCACAACCTGCCTTGCCCTATTCAGAAATTAACCACGTTCGTCCTCCCTATCCATGCTCTCCGTTCGATCATCCACTCCCTCTTTCTTACTCTCCATGTCAGAATCTCCTCAAGTCTTTCATTCCTACCCCTTAGTACCCTTTTCCTTTCCATACTTTCTCTCTTCTCCTCTTCTTCCCCTCGCTTACCACTTTTACTAGGAGCACACCTTCTTCCCCTTCTGTCTTTCTCCCATGTACCTTCACCGCCTCCACTCTCACCTGAGCACCAATATCTTTTATCAGCTGATCCGCTTCTTCCTTTCCCGAGCATTGTCCACACATACCCCTTTGGCAACTTTCGTTTCAAGCCCTTCCAATCCGTTTCATCCACCCACGTTTCACTCAGCATTAGCACGTCCCATTTTCCAATAGTGGCCCAGAACCCCTCGTTCTTGTTTTTTTTTTTTTTGGCCTGACACATTCTAGAAAGCCACACTCACTCCTCTCTTTTTGTTCTTCCCCCTCCTCCTCCCGTGCTCAGTTTTTCTTCTCTGGTGGGAACCCCGGCCCGTCTCGACTACTCTCATTACCTTTGGTTAACCTTCTCTCAAGTATTGTTCCCTCTGCTCTCAGCTCTTCTCTCTCTTCGTCCCAGATTCGCTTCATCCCATTCACCCACAACCTGTTCCCTATCCAGGCATTACCCCCGTTCCTCCTCTCTATCCATGCTTTCCGTTCCATCATCCACTTCCTCTTTCTCTCTTTCCATGTCAGGTCCTTTTCAATTCTTTCATTCCTACCCCTTCTTACCCTTTTCCTTTCTATAATTTCTCTCTTCTCCTCGCTTCCCACTTTTACTATGGGCACACCTGTTTTTCCTTCTGTCTTTCTCCCAAGTACTTTCACCGCCTCCACTCTTACCTGCGCCCCAATATCCTTCATCAGCTTCTCCACTTTTCCTTTCACGAGTCGCTTTCTACTGTCATTCCTTTAAATACTATGTTTCGCTGTCTGTTTTCTTTTTATTCTCCTTCTAGTCTTACTTCTATTTCATTCAGCCGTGTGCGCATTCTCTCACTTTCTTCCTGCAATTTCTTGTCAGCCCCCTTGACTACATCTCCTTTCTTAAGGAGAACTCATTTCAGTTCTCCTTTCTTTCTCACTCTTTGTCTGTTTACTCTGTATACTATCCAGTTTCCTAAATATCTCCTCTTTCTCGGCCTTTCACAGAAGGTGTTCTCTGCATGATCTTCTTGATTGCTTTCTCATTTTCCCCCTCCTCATCTGACTGGTCTCTAACAATTTTATTATGCTCCGACTTCTCCCTTTCTCTACTCCTGGTCGCTGGTTCTCGCCACTCATGAAAAATACCCTTCGCGTTTGCACTATTTAGACTGCTCGCTATTTGTAGTCTTTGCAGGTTCGTCAGTCTGCATCGTTTGCTTGCCACCGCCTGCCCCCCTTACCGAGCTCGTGGAATACCTCTGCCTCATCGCTACTTTCGTTAGTGCCAGTGCTACCTTCGATGCTCGCGCTCGCTCCATTCTCTTGCCTGCATTCGCTGTTGATTCTCGACCCTCTCTCTGTATCCGTCTCCTGCTGCCCTTTCTGTGTCTTTCCTAGACTTCGTATGATCGGCATTCTGCTACTTATTCTTTCCTATGTCACCTTTTCTTTTCCCTCGCCTTCAATCCCCCATGCAAATCGTTCAATCTAGATCTAAAGCCAACACTCTAACAAATCACTCAAAATCTCTCACACTAGAACTCGCCACTCTTAAACAAATTTCTCTTCTCATTCATTTAACCCTCACACTCACCTGTCACTCACCCTGCGTGAAACCACGCCACTTTTCACAACCGTTCCTAACCTCAAAATCCTTCACTTCCACTTTTGACAATTATATATCATTTACCACCTTTCTATCAACCCCTTCACTCTCACTTATTCCTTAGCCCTTAAACACTCTTCTCACCACCCTTTCTCCTCTCAAACTCCCTCTTTCCCTTCACCAAGGCCAAAAAGTTATCACCACAAAAATCACCAACAATCGCGATCGATACCGGAAACGGAAGCCCAACAAAGTAGTTAAATTTTAAGCCGAATAATTGATTTTTCAATCAGAAATGGAATAGTTAAATTCTCAGTAAAATAATTAATTTTTGAACAAGTAAAATAAATTTTCAACGAAATAGTTAAATTTTCAACCAGACAAATGAATTTGCAACCAAGATGATTAAATTTCTATCAAAAAATATAATCTTCCACAAAAAGTGAAATAGTTAAATTTTTAGTTAGTGAAATGAATTTTTAACTAAAATAAAAAGTCCTTTTTTAGCTAAATGAACATTTTGAAATATTTTGAGTTCAACTCTTTGCCGAATCTAGAAAATTACTCCTAAAAATGTAAAAAAAACATAAAATCAGAAGCAGATCATTCTTTTTAAATCTGAATTAAGAACACAATTAAATATCATGTAATTGCTCGGTATTCATAAAAAATTTTTAGTCCCCAAGAAGATTAATATTTTCAACCAAATAGTTGCATTTTCAACTGAAGAAGATACATTTCTAACTAAAAATTTGTCTTTCTCAGTTAAAAATTCCTGTATATTGTTGGAATTTCATTTTTTTGTGGAACATGAAGGTTCTTGCTTCAAAATTCATCTTTTTGGTTGAAAACTGAACTATTTGAAATTACTACTTTGAAATTTCTACTATATGGTTGCAATTTCATACATTTTGTAAAAAATTATTTTTTTTTGGTAGAAAATTAATATTCTTGGTTGAAGTTCAACTACTTGGTTAAAAATTAATGTCTTTGGTTCAAAATCTAACTATTTGGTAGCAAATTTACTTTTTAATTAAAAACATAAGTATTCCATTCTCGATTAAGAATTTACCTTATTGGTTTGAAATTCCTGCTTTTGTTTGCAAGTTCATCTTTTTGTTGGGATATTTAACTGATTTTATAAATTTTTTTGGGGGGGGGGGTAAAAAATTAATTTGTTTAAATTAACAATGTAACTAAAGTAAACTACCCAGTAATCGTGAGGCCAATTGCTTTGCTGAACAAATAATAAACATAGAACGTCAACATTAAAATATAAAAATAAAAAATTCAACTACTTGGTTGATTTAGTTTATTTAAAATTTATTTTGTAGTTATAAATGCATAATTATAGTTCAAAATTCATCTCTTTGGTTGCAAATTTAAATATTTTATTTTATGTTGAAAATTTTTCTTTTTTAGTTGAAGAATTTGCAACTGTTTGATTGAAAATGTATTTTTTTTTAGATGAATATTTAACTATTTTGATGAAAACTCATATGTATTCTGTTGAAAATTTGTTTTCTTTAGCAGAAAATTAATTGTCTTGGTTCACAGAAATAACAAAAGTGAATTTTTGTTGCGGGTAATTTTGAAGTAGATAAAGTTAAATTTTTTCGCAAGTTTGGTTGTTGAAATTCGAGAATTTGGTTAAAAAGTAATCCTTTTTGGTTGAAAATTCGCATGATGAAAGATGAAATATCTAACAAGAGAGATGAATTTTCAAATCAGAGACAAATTTTCTACAAGAGTTGATTTTTCAACCAATAAAGACATTCCACTCAGAGAAGAAAAAAAATATATCATTCAAAATATTGAATTTGCTAGGGAAATGTCGATATTTTTACAAAAAGGTTGAATTTTCAATCAAATAATTGAAGTTTCAACCAAATAGTTGAGTTCACGATTAAAAAGGAACAGCCATGAATGAAATAGGTGAATCTACAGTTAGAAAAATTAATTTTTATCTCAAAAAAAAAAAGAATTTTCAACAAAACCAGTGCATTTTTGACTAAAACGATGAATCTTCAACTAAAAACAATTAATTTTTAACAGAAACATTTTTAATCAAACAGTTGCACTTTCAAACAAAAAAATGAAGTCTCTACAAAAACAGACGAATTTTTAAACACCAAAAAGACAAATTTTTAAGTAAATAGTTAAGTTTTCAACCAAAAACAATTTTTTAACAAAGAAAGAAAAAAAATGTTAACGAAATTATTTAATTTTTAAAAAAATAATTAAATTTTGTACCAAATAATAATTAATATAATACAATAAAAATAAATAAAATAATAACAAAAAAATAAAATTTAATCCGAAGAGGATGAACCTTCAATTAAAAATACGTAGATTTTCCTATCGACTTCAAAGTATAAATACGTCGCCGACAGATCCAGGGTGCCCGGGTATCCACCATAAAAAATGCAACTTTTAAAAATGGGACAGTGTACAAATAATGCCCTATTTTTAATCTATTTTCTGAAACAGAAACTTTGTAGAAAGTATTAGGATTGTGGTTGAGCAAGGTAAACAAGATAACCTTATTGACACTCCTCCTTTGCGTAATATGCATGTTAAAAAAATAAAAGATTTATCTACATTAGACTGTTTTTCCCTATGTTTCAGTTTGCGACCAGTGGACAGGTGTCACTACACGGATAGCCACAGGAGCTTTAATACAGAATCTTCGACTAAAAACGGATGCAAATTGCGAACATAATCCCATAATTTCTTCGACTCTTCTATCACTGCACAATTTGTTATTTGCACGGCTTGATGCGAATAATAGGGTTCATGCATTATATCACATAATATCTGTTCAAGGGGTACCTCGCTGCCTCAAGCTTGGAGACGGTAAAGGAGATCATTTGATAGGCCATATAATGCCAATGCCCGGCACAAGCGGAGAGGCAATGGGGACGAGCAGTCAAGTCGGCCTCGGGCGCTCTGCGAGCACCCCTGCCGAGCCACGGAACCGACAGCGAAGCCGAAACTTTTTTAACTGACATCTTTGCTTCTTTTTCGAAAAATATCGTTTGGTGAATCCCATGGACGATCCAGATAATAAAACGGAAGTAGAGGCAAGGCTGAACCAGTACACGAAAACATTATAAAAAATGCAAATCACATCAAACGGTCCATTTATTGTGTTTCTCAACGTAATAGTATTAGTCAGTTATAATGTAGTCAATTATTATATTGTATTTCATATTTTAATCCGAATTTAGATAAAAAAGTATGCGTTAATTGTAATGAGGAAAATATATAATTCAATCAAATGATATGAATGTATGACAAATATCTGCTTTTATTTCTTGTCCTTTTGATTCAACTACGAGTAAGCGAACAAAACTTAATAGATCCATTTATATTAATTTCTCAAGTGGATCAATTCAGTTTAAAGAAAATCGAATTACAGCATCTGCGTCTGTGAACCTAGCGCTTCGGTAAGCAAAGTTTCGGGTTGTCTTTGAGAAACGGTAAGATCAAACACGGTTGACAGCTTCCAATTTTTAAATTTTAATAAAGGCTTCAATAATGATCTCGGCTTCTTTTGTGAAAAAGGTTATGTGATCAATGTTGATTTGACAAAAGGCTAGAACTCTATGTCCCGTCCCTAATGCTAATAAAATTAACAACTTTTCTGTCAGCTGTTGGAATGTAATTGACTTCAGTGGAAACCAGGTGGTAACTGTATCTAATACCGGTGTAACCTCCCAAGTTTTCGAGTATTTTGTTCATGAAGATTTTAGTATGAAGATTCCTTTAAAGAAGCGATGCATCGTAGAGTCCGAAATATTCTTTGCTGAAATTAAAGCCTTCGCCGATCTTGCTGTATTCAATGTGCCTGTTAATAATTTACTTGATCTTATTGTTTCTCTTTTGATTGACCTTCGCACTTCATTGATCATCGCATGGCATCCTCCCAATGCTTCTTCTCGTTCAAAGTTCCCTTTCTGTTTATGGTTTTTGGGGGCTACCTTTTTTCTTGAGTAGTGACTCATGTTGTCGCTTGATGGTGCCTTGGTGGGGGGCTGCCGGGCTTCCTGATGAGAGAGAGTTCAGTTGCTATCAAGGCGTAGGCTGGTGTGGCTAATCCTCGGTCGTTGCAACGACAAGAAACCAATCGTGCGTCTTCACGTGAACTCACATATTTTAAGTTTTATGAATAAAGTCAGTGGCTCTTCAAGCTCTAATAGTTTTTCAGTAATTTCCCGACTTGATCTTCTTCCGGTGTTGTGGGAAGTGACGAGTCGGATGACGTATCACCTTCGGTCGCGTCGGGATCGATCGCTGGGCGAGCGATCGTGGTCGTAGCTTCCGGAGGCTACATCTATGCTAATTTTTCAACAACAACCAAAACCTTTTTTGGGGCACTAAGTGGGTGTCACTGGAAGGATCGAGGACTCGTATCCTTGAACTGACTCGATACAAGGTATTTTGACGAGCAGGATCACGGTGAGAAGTTGTCTAGTTTCTATCCGTTGACTTTAACATGACTGAACATGATTCCTTCGCTATCCCACGCCAGTCCGTCATTAATGCAAAACAGTGCCATAAGAAGCGCCTTTGTCGAAATTATTGGTAAGAAACTATAATACCATGTTGGTTTCCTGTTGAAAAGGATGTAAACCATTCTTGTTGCAAAATACCCACCAATCTTTTAAGGCGCTCTTGTATTGTTTGATGGTAGAGGTCACCAGTGATGCCAGTAAAATATTGCCAGCTGACTCTGGAAGATTTTTTTTTTACAAAACTTTCCCTAATAGCAGGCCTGCAATCAGAGTAATCAAAATTGTCAAGGAATGTTGCTGAGTCCTGCAAGGAGACAAAATAAGTGTTGATTTAGGTGCGAAAATTAATGTTTTGCCTATAACCATCGACTGAAAGACTGGAAACGTACGGTGCGGGGTCCACTGAGGAACATCTGAAATACCATACCCCCCTTCTGTTTTTATATTTCTTAGGGTTCTTAATACCGTTGAGAAGGGTGGA
>CAKNWU010325606.1:18137-30515 GCA_932072015.1 Andricus quercustozae
CTGCCTCAGGATCTTTAACCGAAGAACAAAATAATTCACTCTTAGAATTAAGTCTGATTCAAAATAAATTAATTTCAGGACAAGGATAATTTTGTCAAATTTTCCCAAACGCATAGTCCGCTAGTTCCCATTCGGTGTCAATATTTTTAAGCGTGGACTCTCGATCTGTTTCCCCAATGTCCTTCGAGGCGATGTAAGACGCGTAAAGCCAAATTTTTTGATTCGCGCACCACTTCCAAATTCCTCTACTTAAGAAATTTAAACGAGGGTTTTGATTTGCGCCCATTTTGTTATTATGCGCAATCGACGTCGTATTATCAATGCGTAGCAGGATCTCGAAATAGACAGATTATGATGCAAAAGTTTTTAGAACCCAAAAAGCGGCCAGAATTTCGAGAGAATTCATATGTAAATTCTGCTCCTCTGTGTTCCAAAAACCATGGGCTGATTGGCCGTTGCAAAAAGCACCCCAACCGGACATCGATGCATCAGAAAATATCTCTTACTGAAATAAAAACGGTCGTATTGGGTCATTATAGTTCCCATTAGCGAAGATAAGGGCTTGATATTTCGATATTTTGATAGTTCCTGTTTGTTGAGCAAACCCTCTTATTGTCCAAATCTTTTTTCTCAAGAAGGAATCTATGAATGTAGACAAAATCCTAGAAATTCAAAACTCTTGCTAGGATTTAAAATGCTTTTCTTGTAATTTATAACAAGCCCCAATGACTGTAGCAATGTGATCAACAGGTGAATGTTTTTTGAGCAAGGTTCAAAAGATGTACCCCTTGAGAGAAAATCATCTAAAGAAACCACTGATAACAGACCTTTGTTGCTTAAATAACTTGCTACCGGTTTCATAATTTTTGTGAAAACATAGGGACTGATATTTAGGCCAAATGTTAGGCAATTAAATTCGTAAAGAACTCCTTCAAATCGAAATCTCAAATATTTCTATACCTTTCATCAACCGGTGCAAGGAAATAGGCACTTCATAAATCTATGTGACTCATTAAGCAGTCCCTTGTGGGTAGCTTAGAAGCTGTTCGAAGGTCCTCGATCCTAAATGAGGTACCTCTATAAACTTATGTAAATCTTTTAAATTGAAAATGAATCTTTTCGATCCATTTGGCCTATTTACTAGAAAAAAGGATGATAGGAATTCGTCCTTCTCTGAAAAGCAGGGATCTATTGCTCCTATTTCTAATAAAATATTAATTTTGGCCCCTGACGAAAAAACTTCGTCGTCTGTACAATTTTGAGGTTGAGGCGGAAAACTTTGTTGGGGTTTCCGCCTAAACGGAATCTTATAACCCTTTACGCACTGGAGGACAAATTTGTCTGTAGTAATCAGGATTCCAAAAAATGTTTTAACCTACCATCTGTACGTACCTCTACTTTCTGCTCGATCGCCTTGAAGGTCGGTATCTGTTCGATGTCTACCTGTGGTTGTTTCGTCGAGACATCTGATGATTCTTTTGGTAATACCTCCGAAAGTAAGGATTTTTCGGTCAAGATTTTTAGTGGTTGCTCGCCCACGATGATACTTGTTCCTTTGCTGACGAGCTCCTCGAGTTTAAAGAAACGGAATTTTTATTGAACGGTTCTCTCGGTGATGCTGGAGGTTTTAGAGTTATACTGAGTTTTTCTAATGGACTTACTTCGTTAATTTTAACCGTTATATTATCACCGAAAAGGAATTTGCCTCTATCTGATTTATCTAACATCGTTTTAAGTGATTTGCTGTATCGAGGTCCGATGAAGGCACGTCTAGCTACTGTCTCCGCATGATGAAGTTCCGTGATTAACTGGCCTGTATCTAACAACAGTTCCCGCAGTTTTATGACGTCGAGTTATTCTTCGGATACTTCAAGCAACATATTCATTGCTGTTCCCACAGCTGACAGTGTTGAGCCCGCAAGACTTTGCGTGCCATGGAAATGTTCATCTATTTTAATGGCCTGTTTGCTGATTGATAGCATAAATGCATTGCTCTCTGGGGGATCCAAAAGAATATTTCCTTTTGTTGGATATTTTTCAACAAGTTCCTGTTTAGCATACTGTCTACACCAACAGCTTAACCATTTTTTTAGTTCTTAATTATATCCCTAACTTCAGTGACACAGACTTTCTCAGTTGAGATTTCTAACGCATCCTGTTCTATATCGTAGTTTTGGTGCCCTATAGCTTCATCTTCTAATAATTCTTCAAAAGTGTATTTCAAAGCGTTTAGTATCCCGTCTGTATCGTATAGCATTTCGGACTCGTTTTTTCTCATGCTGTCAAACTCTGTACTTTTACTTCCCTTCGTCCTTACAGTTTCCTGCTTCCTGCAAAGTCGTTTTGTATTATCTTCTCTCCTTCTGTTCTGCTTTTATTTTTACTTTCCTTGACAAGTCGTTTAACTTTCCTCTTTCTGTGCCTGTAATCATTTTCAAGTATATTGCTCTTCTCATTGCTAAGACCTGTGATGTTAAACGTTCTGTGGTACGCTTTTTTCTTTTCTTCTCGGGCTGATTTAATGTCATAATTCCACCATGCATCGGCAAACGTTCTTCCTACAACCGCAGTACCACATGCTGCGGTCGCAGTTTTAACAATGATATCTTGGAGCATAGTCCATGTGCCCTCCATATCTTTATTGCTTATAAGCGCCTCCCAAGTTGCCCTATTTATGCGTTCGTTTATCTTATCCTAAAAAGCTATTCGCACTTCCGGCTTCTGTAGATTCACAATCTTGATTCGTGTTTGTTTCGTTTTCCTGGTTCTCGTAATTCTCAACCCTGACCTAATTTTATTTTGGAGACTAGAAGGTAATGATCAGTATTGCATTCGGAACCCGTTATGACCCTTGTAAAAATAATTATTTCTCAGATTGCATGCATTCAGGTGCTATAAATATATCTACAATTAATAGTCACAATTAATTGATAAATTTCTAAAAAGTCAACTTAAATTAATCATGTTGTTTATTTATGCAAAATTCTTGTGTGCAGAATGACTTAAAATAAAAAACTTTAATTTATTGAATTGGCAGACAAAAAAGAAAAAGATTATCTGAATGCAGAATCTATATATTCAAAAGTAACAGATACAAATGTAGATTTTTCTCTTCACTTCAAACTGAATTGAATTTGATGGACTTTTTATATTTTTAAATATTAAAGTATGCATTCTTCAAATATTATTTATGTTTTCTTAAATTTTCTGTTTGCATCTCTCACAATTAATTTAGTTTAGGAATTACATTGTTTAAACATGCAAAGTATTGAAATTAAATTAAAACCAATCTTATGTTGCCTCGCTTAAACACAATTAAATTAATATAATCATTGAATTATTTTCTTATTACTGTAATTGACCATCACTGCTGGGGAAATAATAAGATCATTACGTAAATATTTTTGAACAAAGGTATGTGATGATAATTTCCAATTTTATAACTTCAGTTGAATTTTGAAGCTGTAAATTATATCATCTTTATACTGTTTGGGACACTGATTTACATTTCCCGCTATTAATGCCCCTTCAGCCGCGCAGGTCCATTGAGAGCATTTGTTCCGCATTTGGTCGGTGTGCAGCGCTAGGTGCTACCCTTTCTCGAAACTGAGATTAATCTTCAAGGATATAAGAATGCTTCAGCTTGAAATAAACGATTTTCACAAAATTAATTTTTAACTTACAAGAAATTCTAAACATTCTGATTAGTTATTAAAACGGGCGCAGAATATAATATTAATATAAATGTATTTACAAATGTATTGTAAACTTATGTTAATGAATAAATGGTTTAGGAAAGCAAGCAAACAGCGAATTAACTTACAAAATTTAATTATCTTTACTATTGTCTCCAAAACCTAATTCCTAAACCCAGGTTTAGCAATAGGTCTAAGCCTAATGTGGACCTAGTTTTTTTCTGCCGAATATGTGGGTAGTCTGTGTTGGTTGAAGATCCAACTAATTTGTTAAAATTTTCTATTTATTCGTTTAGTTTACTGGTTTTTAGTAAGAATTAAAATATTTTTTTAGCAAACATAATAACTATTACATTTTTAGTTGAGAAACAATTTTTTATCAAAGATTCATCACTTTGGTTGCAACTTTAACTATTTTGTTAACAGTTCCTTTTTTCTAGGTTGAAAATTAATGGTTTTAACTGAAAACTGAATTCTTCCATTTTTGGTTCGAAATTAATCTTTTGGAGTTAAAAACTCAAGTATTTGGTTGAAAATTTATGTATTTTATGTATCTCTAACGAAATTTGTGGATGACAACTTCTAAAATTCTTTATGACATTTTTTTGACTCAACATCATTGATTTCCAAGGTGCAAGGTGGTTTTTATACCTAAAAGAAAATGTAGAACGGTCAGGGGAAATGAAAGATTGGTCAGGGAAAAGTAAGAGCAAGTCGGAATTTTTCAATTGTAGTTTTGCAGCAAGAGAATTCGAAAGCAATCAAAAGTTGATAAACCCAGTGTACTGAAATAAAACTGAATAAATTCATTTTGATTTTGTAAGGAACAACGATAATAAATATAATAAAATAATTCTTGTAATTGTTTATTCATGCAGATGCTTTCATATACGAGAATCTATGTTTATGTACATTTCTCTTAAGGATGTTGGTTAAATCCGACTTGCAATTTTTTTTATTGGTAAGACACTGACAGAATATATATTTTTTCCCAAGTATTTCACAACGAAAGAAAGAAAACTTGTCAAATATCCGGGGTTTAGCGAGATTTTCGGATAAATAAAATTTAGAGGATAGACACACAATTCTGACATCACAGAAGCATTTTCAGTCGTCATCATTTTTGCCCTATTTTGCTAATACTTCGTCAAAAATAATTTTTTTTATATAAGTGTGTTGGAAAAATAGTTTTTATTTTTTAAAAACTATTTAATGACATAATAAAATGATAATAATTATTATTGGTCACGAAGATATTACAAAAATAAAGTTTCGTCCCATGCATTTGGTCCCTTGTTTTCTCCTCAGCAATCAACGAAGTGAAGCTAGCTGGTGGTTGAAATGAAAACACCTAAGCTTCGAGTCTCAGCGGCAGATTTCAATTCGCAAATAAAAATAAAAAAAGGTGAATAAAATTGTCTACAAAATATTGAAATAGTTTTTGCAGACAGCATCTGCACCAATTTTATAGAAAAACCAACTTATGATTGTATCTCATTGGTAAATTTATAAATTTACCGAGTTTGAAATTATAACTTGAAAATTATAATTTGAAAATGTTGAAATTATATTTTTGAAATGATAAATTTATCAAGTCACCCAGCAATAAATTTCAAAAACACCAAATTCCAATTCTGAAATTTCCAAATTAAGCCACCTGCAAATTTATTTATAAATTCCAAGTTTCTCAAGTCGCCCAACTGATATTTTTGATATTAAAAAACTTTCCACACTGATAATTCCAATAGATAATTAATTCACAATAATAATTTAAATAATTCCGAAACTTGGATGTGTTTACTTTAATTTTATAAATTAAAAAAATTATCAATTCACCCAGCAATACATTTTAAAATCATAAATTTCGAATTCTTAAATTTAAAAATTAAGCCCTCTGCAAATTTATTTATAAATTCCAAATTTATCAAGTCGCCCAACTATAAATAACAATATTACAAAATTTTCCACATTGATAATTCCAACATTAAAAAACTGGCAAGTCTTTACTTTTCTTTATATATTATACATTTATCAAGTCACACAGCAATAAATTCCAAAACCATTAATTTATGATATTGAAATTTTTAAATTAGGCCCTCTGCAAATTTATGTATAAATTCCAAGCCTAATTTGGAAATTTGAGAATTCGAAATTGATGGGTTTAGAATTTATTGCTAGGTGACTTGATCAATTTATAATTTATAAAGAAAAGTCAAGACTTGCCAGTTTTGTGATGTTGGAATTATCAATGTAGAAAATTTTGTGATATCAATAATAACAGCTGGGCGACTGGATAAACTTGAAAGTTATAAATAAATTTTCAGAGGGCCTATTTGTTAAATTTCAGAATTTGATGATTTGAAAGTTATTACTGGGTGACTTGATACATTTTTTAATGTATAAAGAAAAGTGGACACTTCGCCAGTTTTGTAAATTTGGAATTATCAGTGTGGAAAATTTTGTAGTATCGAAATTTATAGTTGGGCTACTTGATAAACTTGGAATTTATAAATAAATTTGATCGAGGCCTAATTTGAAAATTTCAGAATTCCAATTTGGTGTTTTATAATTTCAAAAATATAATTTCAACTTTTTCAAATTAAAATATCCAAGTTATAATTTCAAACTCAACGAAGTGAAGTTAGCTGGTGGTTGAACTGAAAATACCTTGTGTGGTTCGGACTTCAGAGCATTGAAGCGCGAATTTAAAAAATGTGTTTTCTGCATGCCGTGTTTGCTTTACTGCTTACAACTACGGTTTATGCTCTTCACATACACAGGACATCTCAATTTTATACCCAATTTTCTCCATTTCGCGACGTATTTCGCAAAATTGGGGTTCACCATCATCACGTTCTGGGTCTTTGGATGTATGACGCCGCCTGAAAATGCTTCTGTGATGTCAGAATTGTGAGTAAAAAAAAAAATGTTGCGAACGGTTCTCGCCGTTCAAATGCTGTCTTCTGCTATCCAAAGATTTCTCCCTTTCGAAAAATTTATAATTTCCGGAAAAACAATGCTTGCTTCAGCAAAAGGTTTCATTCCTCTAAATTTTATTGATTCGAGGATCTCGCAACACCGCGGCTATTTGACACGTTTTCTTTCTTTCGTTCTCAAATACTTGGGAAAAAATATATATTCTGTCAGTGCTCTACCTATAAATGGATCTATTATGTTTTGTTCGCTTACTCGTAGTTAGCAATTAACATATCGGTTTTCATCTGAAGTCGGATTAAAATATGAAATAAAATAGATAATTGACTAAAACTATTACGTTGAGAAATATAATAAATGGACTGTTGGATGTAATTTGAATTCTTTGTAATGTTTTCGTGCACTCCTTCAGCCTTGCCCCTACTTCCATATTATTATCCGGGTCGTCCATGGTATCCGCCAAGCGATATCTTTCGAAAAGCCAGCGAAGATGTTAATTAATGTCGGCATTACTATAACGGTTGGGCCTACTTTTCTGTGTCCGGGAGAGGTGCCCGGGAAGGGCGATTGGCCCCGTATGTAGCCCGTCCCGTATACCTGACCGTTTATAGCCTGCTTATAGCATGGCCTCGCATTGGTTGGCCTATCAAATGATCTGCTCTACCTGCTCCAAGTCGGCGGCAGCCATTTACCGTTAACTGATATAATGCATGAAGTATATAATTTTCGCCAATATATGCAAATAATTGATTCGACTTCAACAGCAAAGTTAAAGGAGGTGCGGGTTTAATTGTGCAAGCTGGATCCAATCGTAGTTGAAGAATAAATATTGTTTTCTGAGTGGCCGGCCATGTGCTAACACCCGTCCACGAGGCGAAAACTGAAACATAGGGACAAAGATTCTAATGTAGATAAATCTTTTATTTATTTAATATGCATATTATGCAAAGGAGGATTGTCAATAAGGTGCTCTTGTTTAACTCGTTCAAACACAATCATAATACTTTCTATAAAGTTTCTGTTTCAGAAAATAAATCAAACATGGGGCATTATTTCTTAACTGTCGCATTTTTAAAAGTTTAAAGTGAAACTTTAATTCCCAGCGCAAAAGGGGTATTTTCAAATGGGCGTTGTCCAAATCGCACCGCGATACCTGAGAAGTATACCCCCACCACCGTGCACAGCGCGTTACCCTTCACTTGATTGTCTCGCCTCGTATTAGTAGGCGGGTATACCTGAAGTATTGAAACTGGACATTGTAAATAATTCTACTCAAATAAATCTCGATCATGTGGTACATAGGCAATAGCATTAAACTTTAGTCGGTTTGGGTTCCAATTTAAGGGTTTCCTATCAAGTTTATTGCGGGTAGTGCTCATTTGATCGCCGTTTACCTGTTTTTACTACCAACACTACCCTACTTCCCCTCACGCATCTGAAGTACGACAAGATTGCTGCCGCCGCCACTGCTTGCGCGGGTACTTTGTACTAAATGAGTAATGAAATGCGAAACATAACATTTTTTAAATTTTATAATTGAAGCTCTCCGGATCAAAAGGGAGTACGCGAAAATTCAGCCTGCGAGGAGGCTGACCCTGAACATGCCCAGGGACAAAATGGTCACCCGCTACCTCTTCGACAAGAAGTATCGAGTTAGCCTATCCACGAAGGAGGAATGGGTTAACGGCGACACACGCTTGCCCAGTGATGGAGACAACTGGTTTACAGATGGCTCCAGGAACGAGGAGAATGCAGGAGCCGTTGTATATCGTAGAAGGAATGGAATGGGCTTCACAATCGAGTTGGGGTTCTACGCTACAGTTCTTCAATCTGAGATTATGGCCATACTCCAGTGCGCCTACAAGGCAAAGGAGTATGACAACAAAAGAAATATCCGTATCTGCTCAGATAGCAGGGCTGCTATATTGGCCTTGAATGGAACAACGAACACGTCGCTATTAGTATGGGAGTGCTTTGAGGCACTAAATATGCTAGCGACGTAAGACCGAGTTACTCTGCCATGGATCCCTGGACACAGCGGTATCAAGGACAATGAGATATCGGATAGGCTAGCCAAACTAGTAGCAAAAAGAAATTTTACTGGACCCGAGCCAGTTGTAGGTATTTCCAGTAGGTCAGTCACTGAAGAAATTAACAGTTGGATGACTGAGGAACATCAGAATGAGTGGGATTTGGTCACTGGTTGCAGACAGGCCAAAACACTCTTGGGCTTAAGGCTTAACTTTAACCGAGCAATGGAAGTACTCAAGCTCGGGAGAAAAGAGATCAAAGTCCTAACAGAAATGTTTATAGGATATGGGAACCTCGGATATCACAGACATAAGATAGGGCTTGCGGAAAGTCCTCTCTGTCGTCTGTCCGGAATGGATGATGAGACATCTACTCATAGCCAACATCGTGGCTGCAGTCCTCTCTTTATGGAGAGGCACTTGGGTTCAAGCCTAGGCTCACAAGGGGACGCAACGGGATTACCCAAGCGTCAAAGCTTGGAGAAAAGCTGTTAGAAAATAATTTTTCATCAAATAGTTAAATTTTCAACCAAAATCATGAATTGAGGTGACGGATGCAACAACTCGTTAAGTTTTCAATCAATTTTTCATTCAATTCAATAATCAAGTTTTCATTCAATTTTTCGTTAGTTTTCAATCTCAAGGTACTTAAAGAAAAAACCCTAGTTTTCTTTTAAACCGAAAAAAAAACAAGAAATGCCCCTCTGTAAAAAGAGTCAAATTCTTCTTATCTTCATTTTTGAAGTTCGAGTATTTATTTTTCTCAAAATTGGTTACATTCAATAAAAAAGGCATGAAAACCCCTATCGCAATTATATTAGACAACAATTTGTTCTTTATATTATTAGAAGGAAAATGATTAAAACTGATGGGATATTCTCGAAAACCAGTCATCGCTTCTTTTCATAATTAAAGAATGAAAATCCCACTTTTTAATTTCAAAACTGTGAAAACTACGCTTTTTTGAGATAAAAAAAAGAAAAAAATGGCTTTTTGCCAAAAAAGCCAAATTTGTTTTTGGCTTTCATTTTTGAAGGTAACACGTTGCCTAAGTTTCATATGACTCCCTTTGAATCCTCTCATCTACAACGCGATATCGAAACGTCGCGCAATAAATGGACCACCCATTGTGATGACCAGAAAAATTTGCCCAAAAATTAAAAACTATACATAACTCATAATAATATTATCGTATATTTACCGATAGAATTAATGAGGACAGCGGAAGCGAAGACAAGAGTTCCAACCAAGCTCATTTTTTTATTAATCTTTTTATTTTTCTTCTGTTTGTAGAGAATCTAAACTGACTTGTTTACTACGTTACCTTATCGGTTTTATTTTCTCCACGTCTCACAGAGAGTAAAAAATATTGACATAAGTTAGACTGCAACCTTGTAAAAATTCTTCATTGTGCTCACCACGACAAGGTCGGATCCAGGAAATTTTTCGGAAGACGCGATTGTGAATCTTCTTCAAGGAATGTATGGAAAATTCCACATGCATAAATTTCGTAAAGACTTTTGGGTGGGACGGGGGTGGAGAGGTTACAAATTCATCTGTTTTGTGGCAAGATGTTTTGGAGCGTGGAATCTTATTTTTCTGAGATATTTGTATTTCATCAATCTGTTTCTCCTCTTTGAAGGCAAGGAATAGTGCTGATTCACAATGTACACTGGAACCTTGATGTACGGTCGTTCTCGAGCGTGGTCTATATCAAGGGCAGTTAGATTAAAGTTTCCGTGTAATAAATATTTTCGACAAATAATAACGCAGTCTACATGTTTACGACGCAACAAAAGCTAGCAATAAATTATGCAATTTACTTACAGAATTAATGCTTTCACGATGATTCATTGTCGTTTTTCACACGATTGAAACCCGAAAAAGCTTTAAATTTTTAATTTAAATTGATCATATGCAATTTATTCTTCATAATAATATTCTTTTATAATAATGCTAGAGAGTTGCAGTTTTTTCTCAAATTTTCCACTTTTTGTCCACGTTTCAAATTAAGTTCTTTCTGTATAGATCATATTATAAATGTAACTCGGTCTTGAAGTAGTGTCTGAAAAAACCGGGAGTAATGTTACATGTATTGGAAACAATGTTTACTAAAATAAACCTCAAAAAAAGAATAGTTAGCAGCCTAAAGAATTTGCAAACCGCAATTTTCCACCAATGGGGTTTTTTGGGAATCTATAAAACAGACTTGTGGTAGTGAAATTCAAAGAGTAATTTTTTATTCGTATTCTATTGCTAATTGAGAAAACGCGAGCGACGAGGCCGAACCTACCCAATATCACTTTACACCCACTCACTTTATGCGAATTCATGGAATTTGAGGAATTCATAGATTTCGAGGAATTCATATAATTCAAGAAATTGCTAGAATTCAAGAAATGCTTAGAATTCAAGGAATTCAGAGAATTTCAGACAGTCAGAGATTTAAAGGCATTTAGCGTATTCAAAGTGGGATATAAGCTAAGAAAGTAGCCAAAAGTCAAGACTTCGTCACAAAATTCAAAATGACGGATTCAGCTAGCTTAAGGCACTCAGCGAATTCAGAAAATTCAACGAACTCAAGGAATTCAGTCAATTCAAGGAATTCAGGCAATTCATGAAATTTAGAGAATTGAAGGCATTCAGAGAATTCAAAGAATTTATACAATTTGAGGAATTGATCAAATTTAGAGTATTCAGAGAATTAAAGAAATTCAGAGTATTTAAGGAACTCAAAGAATATTAGGAATTTAGAGAATTCAGGGAATTCACGGTGTAACATTATCAGTCTCTCCAACCAGGGATTGATTTTTTGTTTATGAATTTTCTTAATTTAATTATAAATGCGGTTGGCTGATATTAGTAAAAGATTTCAAATTTACCAAAAATTATATTAATTTGTAGTAATGGTAGTGTTGCGTTTTAAACTTCTTTTAATGATATTTATTTTTATAGAGAGATTCGTGCAATTTGCGTTTACTTTTTCATGTTCAGTAAATTGCAACCAACGGCATAAGTGGATTCACTCAATGGAGAGATGATTGCGTATTTTAAGATTATTTCAATTATTTTAGAAAATCATTATCATATAAAAACAAGCAAGTAGAAATCACCTACAATATTAAATCAAAAACCAAAATTTCCTTCGCACAACAAGGTATTTATCGTGAGATAATGTGCAAAGTCGTGACAATGAAAGTTGCACACACTGAATTATCATTCATTCAATTTCCCACAATTAAATGCAAACATGCACAACGAGGTCTTCACAAATATATGGATTTCAAAGCCGTTACAATAATTGCATTAAAGCTACTATTCTTTGTAGAATGTTATGAGCAACATTGTTGACGGACCAAATGAAGTGATCCCAGAAGAACAGCCTTTTGCATCCCGTTCGTGATGGAAGAAATCTGATGCTGGCAAGCCGTGATATTACCAACGGCTGGTGAGAGAATTCAATCACGTTAATGATCTTGGTCCTTAGATTTTGGAGGCCAATATCAGGCTTCGTAGCACTGACACGTTGAGTGGTGGAGAATGAGAAATTCCAGTAGATCTTACACCGATCATTCTCCACCACGGACTCGAGTTCCCCCTGGACGTATGCCACGACGGACAATAGATCAACACCATAGAAGTGCTTAGATGGTAATATAACACTTTCAGAGCCGCATTGTGTCTCTCTATGTGCCCGTAACGCGCATACTTTGAGCATC
>CAKNWU010325613.1:0-10366 GCA_932072015.1 Andricus quercustozae
TGTTTGTGATTCTTGTATTTAAATTTTAACTCTCTTATTCATTTTAACATAAATAAAAATTATACCAATGATGATAATTAGTATCGTAAATAACATTAGAATCATTTGAATCCAAATTAATAGGCCCAACCACTATAGAATCACTTGATGAAGATTTATAGTCAGAAGCGCCCAAATCAGAATCAAATAAAACATCTAAAATCCAATCCATAGATTCCACCCTTATATTCAACAGATCTTTTGATTCCACTTCTTCAACCAAGTCTACATCATTTCTTTGACATAATCCACTAGGTCCAGCTACAACATAATCGCTTTGCACAGTTCTAGAAACAGAATCCTCTAAACTTCTAGCTTGAGGTAATCTTCATATGAAACAAATAATCCGAATTTTGAATATTAAATTCTATTTCCTTATCAAGTATATTCTTCAGAAATTCAACGAAACCCCAGATCACTAAAGTTACGTTCGTCACTCATCTTGTTTCTGTAGACTTAAGTAATTCCATTAAATTCCAAATCATCAACCACTTGTGACAAATGTTTTTCTTTTAGGAGAATCATACCAGAACCAAAAAGACTGACATCGCAACACTTCCAGTAATACAAAGCAGTACACGAGTGAGAGGTTGAAACCCGTTAATTTAAGTTGAAAAATAACTTAAAATCATGTCTTCAGTCGATTGTTACGTCCTAGGATAGTAATTAGGAGTACAAACACAGTAGTCAGGGTAGATGCTGATTTATCTACAGAACGGAAAGGTTCTGGGCTAAGGGATCTGGTTGAGTGACAAATGAATGCGTAAGGGATCCAAAAAATAGAAATAAGTAATAGACATTTATTGAAATACCAATATTACAAGTAGGGAATGACTTACAAGAGGTTAAGGGAGAAACGGCTCTGGGGGTTGGGGAATAATACTCATAGGAACATGGAAGGGTGATAATAAATTGGTAAAAGTGAGTACGTCGAGATGAGAGAGAGATTGTAGATTTGGTAGATCCAAGATTTGTTGGTTACCTTGTCATAAACTAAAGAGTAATCCAAATAATTCGCTTAGTGATGGTAATCCAATTTTACACACAGAGGCACTTCACTTCAGTACCAGGTTGAACTGCGATAGAACAAACTGGAAAATGCCACTGAATGGAATTGGAATTTAATCTGCACTTCAGGGACGAAGTCGAATCCGGTTGAATTCTGGACTTGAAGAAACTCGTTGAACTCAGTTACTTGAACAAGGACGTCTGGAATTTGATTTAGTAGACAAAAGAAAAATCTGGGACTTCCAGATGAAAGACTGAAGACTGCCGGGCGTTGATTACAGGTTCTACCAGCAGCGCTCCTGCAGCGCAGACTGAAGAACTGGATTGAGACTGAGACTGGTTGAACTTGAACTTAAGACTGGGATCAGACTGAGACTGCTTGGACTTGAGCCTTTTGGGACGAAGGTCCGGAGTTCAGATTTAGATTTACGACCAGTAGCAGCAGCACTTACAATAGGAGCCGCCAAGACGGCCAAGACTGAAAACCTGACTAAAGGGTCCAAGATACCACCCTTTATACTCGGATGGGCTATACCTGTTCTTCTAGAAGTTTCTGCTCCATCCCACACAGCATGATAGATTTCTGCAAGGTTTGTTGTAAGGTTCGCAATATTTTTGAAACATTTCAAGAAATGTTTCTGAAATAAAGATATGTCCCTTGCACAGATCGTGCACAATATTGCATGAAATATTTGACAAATAACATTTTAGTGAAATATTTCTGCAATATTTTAGATTTACTCCAGGAAACATTTCATAGAAATAATTTTAAAACGTGTCTTTGAAACCTGTGTATTACATTATCAAAAGGTTTCATTGTAATATTTCTTTGAAATATTCACTGCAACATTTCATGCCGTGTGGGGTGGAAGAGGTCCACGCGTAACCGATAATACTTGGAGTGGTTGTCGTTACTTCCACCCTCTTCTTCTTCCCTCTTCCCCTCTTCCTTAATCTGATTAGTGCGTATGTGCGTGTGTTTGCCCAATGATTCGCTACATCCCACTAATCAATATCTTGCAGATACCACCATACATATGAGCTCCATCGTTCCTTCTGATTCTTTCCTTAGCGATTTCCTTAGCCGTTTTTATGATTCATAGTTTTATTTGTCAATTCTCTTGAATTTAAATGGTTCAAAATTTATATACGTTTTTGTATATAGTGACGAAGTTTATTCTTTAGTTTGTAATGAAAATATAGTTTGTTTGACAGGGACTTCCGATTTCCTTGTAAATCTAAACAGACAATATTTGGAAGAAGAAATGTGGATTGTAGAAGAAGTAGTGCAGGACAATGAAGTTGAGAAATTGGCAATGGATATGGAGTTGTTAGAAATAGAAGAGTAATAAAAAGGTAAGCAAATTATATTTGTTTGAATTTTATTGTTTTTATTAGTTGGAGAATTTGGTGACACTAGAACATGTAACCTAGTAAATGTAATTACCAACCCAATACGCTATGAAGTGCATAACCGTGTATGATTGTATCTGCAATTAGTTTAATATCGCGAAAAATTATAATTATTTCAATTAAACCTGCACTTGCGGGTCCGAAATTCGTAAATACTGTCCAAAAACGGTCCCAAGCTGATTCCGCTATTTTATTTAAAGTTTTTTTTATCCATAAGATTCATTACACAGCCACAAAAAAAAAACTTTTTTCGAGTTCGGAGGTCAGACCATGTTGACTATATGTTTTTCGGGTCGCTGACTCCGAATCCGAGGTCAAAAACACCCCAGAACGTCAGGGTTTTGACATAATCTCAAAAAACCTCATAAAATTGTTTTCGAGTCCGGGGGTCATACCATGTTCATTATATGTTTCTAGGGTCGCTGAATCCGAATCCAAAGTCAAAAAAGCCTCAGCACGCCAGGGTTCTAAAATAAAATAAAAAATAAAATGAACTTAAAAAAAATTATGACGTTTCATGAGGTTATGTCAGAACCCCCGGACTTGAAAAAAAAAATGTATGAGGTCTTATAAGGTTCCTCTTTTTGATACAATTTTTGATGTGGGATTAAGCAATTGGTTAGTGTGTTGTAACTTGGATTTAGTAATAAGCGATGGATTAGTGTGTCTTAAGGGATTCTCATTTTATTAATAATTTGAGTTTATGGAAAGTTAATTATGGTTCGGGTTTAAACACCTATTATTGTCCCCACGAAATCTCTCTTCTTGAGCTAGGGACATTTTATAAGAGATCAGTTATATACATTTCTTTGTGAACATTTTTCAGTGACGCCGAAGAGTTCTGGCGCCTAACAGGTAAATATACCATTGAACTATTTTCTGTTCCTACGTTGTCGCTGTCATTTTGTAGCGATGCTCTCAGCTTATGTCCCATAAGACTGGGAAAGTCGTTATATGGCTTATTTTGTGGGTTTTATTTAGATGAATTTAACTCTATTCAATGTCCTGATTGGTGGATGTTTCTACCCATTGAAAAACAAATAGAATTAATTAGTATTCCAGAATATGTGATTTTAATTTTTGATTGATTCTTAAATTGACAATATGCTTGAGCTAACTTTGTCATACTTGAATTAAATTATCATGGGAAGATATCACGTTGAGCATTGCACATTGAATATACAAAGTTCATCATACTTTCAGAGTTACAGGGATTTTGGTAATATGTGCCAGAAACATACCTTGGAAGATAGATATATAATTAGAAATATTCATACTTATGTCTTCTAGAAAGTTAATAAATTATGATTCGAAGTTATAATTTTGGTTCCATACACAGGAATACTTATTTTTCTGATACATTTTCAAGCTTACGACATTTTATGATTTCGGTCGAATAAATTTTTAGATACTAATTCTTTCCATACAAATTTCGAGATTACGGTATATTATGGTTTCGGTTTAAATACAATTTCAAGATTACAATTTTTTATGATTTTGGTTCAATACATTTCTAGATATTGATTCCTTCCGTACAATTTCAAGGTTTGTGATTTCAGTTGAATACAGTTTTTGGATAAAATTTCAAGATTACAATATTTTATGATTTTGGTTTAATACATTTTTAGATATTGATTCCTTCCATGCAAATTTCCAGGTTACGACGGTGGAAGCAGATGCGGGTTTTATTTATAAAATCTCACCCTGATGCAATGCGCTGATTGATGGGTATTGCTACCAGTAGAGCATCAAAGTACTCTTCTACAGGTTGTATTGGAGCAGATTGCTACTTTCGGAATGGAGGGTGCTTATTTTATTGGAAACAGCCGGTGTATCTTAGAACACGTAAGGTTAACTAAGGTAAGTTTTTTTTATTTGTTTTTGGTGCATTTAATTCTGGGAGGTTGACGCCTGCCCCATCGCACCTTGTCTGGGGAGGTCTTGTTCGTTTCCCAAGTTCCTTTGAGGTGGCTGTGGATTTTGTTCTTCTTTTAATTTGTTGTTCTATTCCCTCTTCTTACAATCTTTGATCATGTGACCTTGTTTTTCGCAATAAATGCAAATTAAACCTGTTGTATTTGGTGTTATATCCGGTTGAAATTGTTGGTTAGGATTTGATTGATTTGGGAAATTTTGTTGAGGTACCCATGTTACTCTATCTTCTTGTGGGAAACGCTTCTGGTTATCTTGTTGCTGTAGTTATACCCATTGATTTCTTATGTGTGTTGACGGTCTTGCTCGCCATGATTCTTGTGGTGGTCTATTGTTCTGAGAGGGTGGCAAACGGCTGAGTGAAAGATTAGGTTAGCGTTGACTGTATTGATTTTGGCTTGCGAGGGTTCGACATCCAGGGGCTGTGTGACCTCTTCTGTTGCATATTTGACACACTATAACTTGAACTTGCGTATAATTTATTCGGATTGATTTGTCCTGATTTTCATTATTTTTATTTTCATCGGGTTTTTGTTTATAGAGGTTTTAAGGGTTGCACTTGATAGCTAATATCCTCGCGTAAGTTCATAACGTACCTCTTTGTGGCAGATTTTTCCTCCATTTTAAGCGCTAATTTCCGCTATATTCCAGAAGAATATTCTGATTGACTTGTATAAATCAATTCATTATACGCGCTTCTAAATTTTTGATTAGAAACCTGTACTGAATCATGATTTTGCCTGATTGTTTCAAGTTGCCTACATACGTTTCCAGAGTGGTTGTAGTAGCTAAATTTGGGTTTAAAGTGCTGTAAAGATCGTCGCAGCTACCTATAGGGAAGAGCCGGATTGCTCTCTTAGCACTTCCATTTATTTTATCCGTTAAAATGTACGCCAGTAGTAAACTAGGTTTGGAACATCTTAGCCTCGCGCGTTTCACGGTCTTAATGAAATCGTGTACGCTAACATCATCTAGGCCGCTTAAAAAAATTATTGAAACCCTTCCGCGAATTGAAATCCAGAGATCGAAAAATTTGGTCGCTTACATTATACTCTTAAGAATGAGAATCTAAGTTAGTTGTTTTCTTATTTTATTTCCACTTCAAATAGGCTGTTATGTAAAATCAATTATGAACCTCAAATATCTACACGTCAGTCTATTTCATTGTACTCAAATAACAAGAATATAAAATATTAATTTTTGATTAATATAAACAATTCACTAATGGTATTGACATATTTCAATAATTAATAAATACCATAAATAACATATCTTTCCACACAATATATTTTCTACCAGAAATTCTGAACGTCCCATGTGTTCCTCCCCTCTGGCTTACTAGAGCCAAGAAAACAGATCGCAGTGAATGAATCCTAAATTTTCCTCCAAGAACCCAATTCCACGGAAGTTGAATATGACGGGTTTCATAATGTGCATAAACAGGTGGTCTTATCAAACAATTTAGCTTCAAAGTGCGAGGATTCAAATTCCAGTATTCATTATCAGCACTTATCTGAAAATACATTATTTAAAGAACGTAATAAAAAACAAACAAAGTTAACACTATATTTGAATCTATAAAATTGTTTATTACCTATCGAACATGATCATTCAAAATTTTATATCGGTGAGGAGCTATAACAAACTCCTGCTCGATACTATTAGGGTTTTTTCCGATCTCTTCTAAACATTCTTTTCGCCTTTCGAAACCTTTGTGAGAGGACGTATACCATTCGTATGGAGCAAGAACGTGTTGATAAAAAAATCCAGACATTTATATCCTTGAGAAGAAGTCTTCCGCCTTTATCGGTTCACAAAATTTGTTCTCCTGGTTTCATTATATACATATAATTAAAGTCATTGTCGTTTCTCGTTTTTGAACGAAATCTAGGATTTCGAAACAGGGATGAGAATACTTCCGAAGGTTGAGATAACCACATAATAATTAATCGAATACAATTATATAAATAATATTTGAGTTTATTAAACACAAGAAATTACAAATTTAAAGAGAGATAGCTGATTTGGATTTTAAATGAAAAGGATTCATGTTTTTTTCAAAATTGAGTTTAATTTTATATTTGTTTTTTACATTTTTTAAATAAAGTTGCACTGGAGACTCTCAGGTAGCGACAAATTTCTCATCCAGATCTCCACCTTAAAATAAAGGAAGACCTTAATGACAAATTTTGAAAGAAATATAATATATGATGAGCTATTAGCTCATTGATTTAAACTCACCGAATGATATTACAAATTGGTTCACTTTAAAACTAGACGAGTAACTAGTTTTGGGGATTCACAAATATTTCAAGATTCCTTGACAAAACTGGTTTTCTCGATTGGTAGAGTCCTTTTTCTATATCTTTGAAAGATGCTGGTACTGGTGCAGGTGGTTATTGCTTAGTACGGTACCGTCGATCGTCCTTCTGGCGATACACCGTTCCAATGGTTTGACAACGAGAAGTTGTCGAAGGAGTTTATTAGTGGGCAGGTAGGCTGAGGTTTCCTGCTGTTGCTCAAGGGTAATAATGTTGACAATGGATTTGTCAAAGGATTTTGTGGTTCCGTTTCACTTTATTTAAGGGATTTTGAAATTGACAATCGACTTCAGTTCGATTGCATTTTCCGAAGCACAACACTGATTTTACTTTATTATTTTTTTAAATCTATATTTCGACTATTTGGAAAATGATTTCCAAGTAACCGGAGTCTAATCTGATATTTTATTATAATTAAAAATTTGCTCTTGGGCAGAGGTTCCGTGTGATTTTAGTTTTGATGATTCACTTTTAAGCAAAGCCTCCGCCCGATTTGAAATTTGGAGATAGACTCATTTTCTAATTCCGATCCTAAGTTTATATACGTCAGATTTCATTGTGTTCAAACCAAAAACTTGACAACCAAAAACTTGAGTCGAGGGGACGTAACAATTGAAATCAATTGATATCCAGGTATCTATATCTGAAGACTTAGTGGATAATTTTTATGAGTTTCGCTCGGAGATTTGTAGGCGAGAAGTCATTGTATCAAATCCTTATATCTAGGTGTCTATATCTGAAGGCGCAGTACCGGGGGGTGCTGTACCTTGAGTCCAAGGAACTGGTCATTGTGCCATCCTCCTTAATGTTTCGTGGCTGGTTTTTATGAGCTGCATTCGGAGATTTGTAGGCGAGAAGTCATAATTATTAATATAAATTATAAGTATAAATATAGCAATTATCAATAACATAAGTGTAAATAATATAGTTATGATACATCACAGGACGTGACACATGCTGGAATATAATAAAATTTTTTGTTTTGTAATTTTTTTACTGAGAATATATGTTTTATTTGAGTATGTTCACTTAAATTATAAAAATATAAAAATATTCGAGCAGAAATCATACAAAAATTCGAGGATAAAAATGACATTCCTCATCAACGTTTTTCTGTGTAATTTTATCGTTTTAATCTTAAATGAATTTCTCTGTTTGTAATGGGTCCCTTACAATGATTAAGGATGTTGCTTCTTTGATAACAGGCTTTGCAGTTATGAGCCCATTTATAAATAACTTCCGGCCCTTGCAGAAATTGCATTGGTACATTAAGCAAATTTTGTTCTGCAAAGTCATGCTTTGCCTCTTTTTTATTATGGGCTTCTTCACCAGTACAATGTATTGTTTATTATTTTTATACTTTAAGCAATCAGCGACAAAAATTGGTTTTTCGTTAATTGGCGAAAAAAATTATATTGGGGCAGTGAGAAATTATATTCAATGCTTAATTCGTTTAAAGTCTGAACTGGACTAACTAGATATGTGTCGCAGTAGAAATGTTTATTATTTATTTTTTACAAATATTGCATTTGGTATTTACCCGATTTAAAATTCCTATTGAGTGCTAGATATTTCGTCTATTATAATTTATTTTAAATGTCTCTGGTGCAATTTACAACAAAAATGACAAATTCTACCTAAACCCCTTGTGTTTATCCATAGTGGAGTGTGTGATAAGAATTTTGAGAAACATGCGTGAGAGATTAATGTTCCGTATGACGTTATATGTAGCAGCTCTCTTGATATGTCTGGGATTACTGATGCAGTTGTATTATTCTCGATTTCAGGTATCATACGCCCCCCTATATAAAAATATTATTTATGAATATTTCATTTTGAGGTTGAAACTCGTTAAATGAATTATCGTTGGGTTTTAGTTAGTCTATGTTTTGACGCGCTAGAAAGAAAATCATTGCAATAATTTTTGAACCTTCTGAGGAATTATTAGGTTTTTTATTACCAAGGCATTGTTAAACTGAGCGAGACTTCTGATTTCGCCCGCTCGCTTAAGGTTTTCCTCGTTTAAACTCGTGAGGCTAGTTTGAAACCTGTCCTATTTCTCAACGATTACTTGAGGTTGGTTCAGGATCAGTGTTAGAACATCCTGATCTTGTTTTGACGAATTCTCCGTAGCCACAGTGGGAGTAGTCGTAAACGCCTCAGATATGAAGCTATCAGAATCTGTGGAAGTGTCTGTATGTGTGGGATAGTGTGTACTTAGATTTTTCCTATAGGCGTGGAAAGCCAGCTTTGAGCCTGATTGCGAGTGTCGGGTTTCAGTATCGCGAACGCGTAACAATATGATATTTTATATTGATCCTAAGCACTGCACTTGCGGGATCTCATTAAATCTCATTACAAAAGTATAACAACGTCTGAGCACAAATTTTCTAGCTTATTTTCTAAATTATTTATTTTTCAAAAATCAATTCTGCGCTTACGGGGTCTTGCTATGCCAACAGTAAACCGACGCCTAAGCGAAAATTATCTAAGATTGTCTTCCAAAGATAGGGTCGTTTGATCTCTAAATTGCACCGTAGAGACAAGATCGTGTACTCCTATCCCGGCATGATCGCCAATTTTGTAACTGGTCAGAAGAATTACTTTAAATACTTTTTATTGTGCCTGAACGATATTGCAGGACTTCTTTTTAATAAAAGAACTTTGTCTGTCAGGGGCACCAAACGGACACACTGCCCCGTACAAGGGACGTAGCGGCAACGGGCCCCTGCTTCTAGGACTAATGCATTCTTCCCAATCAATTAATTGCCCGATTGGCTTGTTGGATAAATCGGTATTTTACATACAATGCTATTTATTAATTCGAGCGTTTTAATCGCACAATTGTTACTGATTATCTGCTCGTATTCGGAACAAGATTCTGGAATTAGTTCGAGGAAACAAGACAAATAGACACTTTCGCAGGTATCTGGATGTTCATATGCCATTTGGACATATTGTGTTCGCTGAAAACAAAAATAATCATCTAATTCTATTCTGGTTGCTGGGTCAATATAACGAGGTGCTCGCTTTGCTATTTTCGGAACTGCTTCTTTTGAATAAATTATTTCCCCGAGAGTAGAAAAGATAAAGAAAAATATATTTGATTGAAGTTATAATTCTTATAGATCTAGGATTACAAATAATTCTGTTCCAATTAAACCTGTTAGGATAATGTTCATGAGGCGTTGGAAACAGGCTAGAGCATTTTTAAGTCCAAATGACATTCGGTCAAATTCATAATGACCGTAACGGGTTGAAAATGCTGTGTTATGAGAATCTTCTAGACTCTTTTTGATTTGATGAAATTCCGAAGCTAGGTCGGAAACTGAGAAAAATTGTGCGTTTCCCAGCTGGCCAAAAATTTCTTGAATATTTGGAAGAGGAAATGTGAGTCACTTATGGTTTTCTCATTCGATTTCCGAAAATCGACGACGATTCGCTATTTTTATACAGGGGTGTTGTAGGGGGATTGAGGTGGATTAATGATCTCGTTTCTAAGTAGGTAATTCGTTTGCCTCAAGAGTTCTTCTTTATCAATGGGCGGAAATCGATACTGACGCGTAAACACGGGGTGGTCGTCGGTCGTATCTTCTTGTAAAGCTTCATTTAGATTTTCGGATTTCATCGGCCTCACTTGACTCGAAATTTCA
>CAKNWU010325649.1:0-10377 GCA_932072015.1 Andricus quercustozae
ATAGTTTTACTATTTTTTTATAAATAGGCTGCATTTTTTTGCGGAATCAACTAGAAATGTCTTGCCAAAAACTCCTTGTTATAATATTTTTTAAATAGTAAAAAATTAATAATTATATCACCCATTTTTATTAACAAATACACTTCTTGACCAATCGGTAAGCAGTTATAGAAAAGCAGAATCTAGAAAGACGAAATCGCTGTCACAAATGGCTACGAGTATGACATTTTTCAGGGAGTGAATATTTGTTTATAAAAATTGCGTATACAATTTCCAATTTTTTTAATTTAAAAAATATGACAGTAATGTCTCTGTAAAAACATTTCCATTTGTTTCCGCAACAAAAAAAAAAACCAATCATAACAAAATACTGAAAATTAAACCAATTTAAAAAAAAATGGTTCAAATGTCAATTTGTTTACAAAAGTTGTTTAAATAATTGGTTAACAGCAGCTATTGTTAACTTATTGTGAGCACAAATTAATATATACATAAAATATGTTATACAAAATCTATGGATTTAAAATAGATAATCATTACCGAATCACAAAAAAGTTGCTTTTGTACATTATCTTGTTTATAATTATACTATACATTTTTTGCTTACTGTAACCCACTGGACATTATTTATAGTTAGTTATTACATTGGCTTATGGCCTGTTCAAATCAGTTTGAAAGTCTTAAATGAAATTTTATCCCTGAAAAGTTAGACAAAAAAGTGTTAAGTTGGTTGTTAAATACAAAATTTTGATTTAGCAGTAGTGAAATATCCGCAGTCACTCGTTATGCATGTAAGACTTGTGGCTTTTTTCCCAATGTGTCTTGTCCTGGACCTTTCCAATTTTATTTTTATCTAATAGAATTTGGGATTTAGGGGTCGTGCATAAATTACGTAACGCAATTTTCCGACAATTTTGACGCCCCCCCCCCCCCCTATGTAACGCTTATTCCTACTTTTCCATGTCCTTTTTTGACCATTGTGTAACACTAAGCGTAAGAAGTAGGAAGTGATTAGAAATCTATGTTTACACTTATATATGTCTTCAATTTTGGGGATGTATAAGATGACCATTCATGTTAGAGGGAAAATGAGACATTTCATTTCGCCGATGATTTATCATGCCACTTCGTATAATTTCACTTTGTCATCTCTCACCGTTTATCATTCTTCGTAGACAAAGAAATTGTCTGACTGCCCCTCATACATATCAACTTTCTGTTGAAGTCTATTTGATCAATATTATGAAAGTTTATATACAACTTTTTAAAAGCTAATCTATAATTTTTCAATTAAATGCGACATGAATAAGAAAAAAAATCGGTAATTCTTCAAAAATATAAGTTCTTTTAACATTTCGATAAGTATTTTAACTTGGATTTGTTTTAAACCAGGGTGGTCAAAAAACTTAATTTTCGAAATTGTCTGACTTTTCCCTGACTATGAATATTCAAAGACCAGCGAGTTAAAACAAGATGACTTTTTGATTAAATATGTCAACTTTTAACAAAATAATTGAATTTTTAAACCTACAAAGAACCTACAATGATGAATTTTTTGACAAAATGGTTCAATTTTCAAACAAAAGAATTAAACTTCACCCAAAAAACAGTTGCATTTTCAAACAAATACCTTAATTTGAAGGTTAAAAACCCGGAGTTTTTATAGCTAACAGTTGACTTTTATACCCAAAATCTACAAAGTAATTAAATTTTCAACAAAATTGTTCAATTGTTCGAAAAAACATTTGAATTTTAAAGCTAAAAAGTTGAATCTTTTAGAAAATACTTAACTTTTAAACACGAAATAAATCATTTTCAAAGAAAAAGTTAATTTTGAATTAAAAGAGATGAATTTTTAACCAAACAGTACAATTTTTAACAAAATATTTAAATTTTCAACAAAATGCATGAATTTTTTACCGAATAGTTGAATTTTAAACCCGAAAATATGAAATTATACAACAAATAAGTTACTTTTCAACCAAGCCCAGGATAGCAAAAAAGTTTCCCTGAACATTCCAATGTAAGGTTCGGAGAATTCCAAAAAATGTCCCAGGAAGGTTCCCGGAAGTAGGTAAATGTCCGCGTATCCAGGAAGATTTCCCAAGAAGGTTGCGGCAATGTTCGTAAGAAATTTAATTAAGTAAATTATTGAAATTTATATAATGCGAACATTTGCCTCGAAAATTCCCGGAACCTTCCTTAGGAACCTTCTTTGATGCACGGACAATTGCCTACTGCCAGGAACCTTCGCGAGATGTTCGTGAAAAATTTTCACATTATATAAAATTAATTGATATAATGCGAAATTTTTTTACGAACATTCCTGGAACCTTCCTTGATTCGCTGAAATTTACCTACTTCTGGGAGCCTTCCTGGAAGATTTTTGGGAATGCTCCGAAAATTCTAAAATAAAAAAAAACAATTTTTATCCAAAAATAGGAAAGTTACATTTTTAGTCAAACAAATTAATTTTGAAAAAACTTGAATTTCCAATAACATGGGTACATTTTTAACAAAACAGTTCAACTTTCCATGAAAGAGATGAATTTTCGACTAAATTAATAAATCTTCAACTAGATTTGCAGGCGGAAAAATTACACATCGTGGGAAATATTATATATAATTGTCATTTGCTTTATACATTTTTTGTATAAAAACACATTAAAATTATATTTTCTTTTTTCCGCTGTGTATAAACTATGTATAATTTTTCCTTCTCGGTTAGTTAATTATCAGTTCACAAAAATAATTTCAACCAAAGAGTTGAATTTTCAACTAAAATGACGAATGCTTAAAAAAAATGAATTTGTAACAAAAAAGTTTAACTTTCAACCAAGTAGTTTAATACTCAACTAAAAAATACGAATTTTGTATGAAAAATGTAATAGTAGATATTTCCACCGAAAATAATTTTAATTTTAAATAAGAAACAGTTAAATTCAACCACAAAAGTCGAATCGTCAAACAAATGGTTAAATCCTCAATCAAAAGGAGGTTAATTTTCAAACAAACAGTTGAATTTCTATTAAAAGAATGAAACTTATATAAAAAGAGATGCATTTTTAAACCAATAACTAATTAAAAAAAAATAGTTGAATTTTCAACCAAGAAAGATTTTCATTTCATTTCCAACAACAAAATATTAATTTTCAACAAAAGTTTAATTTTCTACCAAAATAGTTGAATTTTGAACCCATAAAGACGCATTTTAAACAAAACATTTGAATTTTCAATAAAAATGAATGACTTTTAAGAAAATTGTTGAGTTTTTAACCAAATAATAAAATTTTTAACTAAAAACGTAATCTTCAGGAGGAAGCTACTTAAAAAAAAGTGAAACAAGACAAATAAATTACTAACAAGAATATTATACCAGCGTGGTCGCAAAACTTCATTTTTAAAATTCCTTCATTTTACCCGGAACAATTTTGCATTTTCCCTGATCGTTAATATTTAAAGACCAGAATCTTAATATTGCACCATTGTTAACATACAATGTTTTATAAACGTGATAAACCCATAATAAAATTAAAGTTAAAAATTTTTAAATTTATAATGCTGGACATTTTGACAGTGCCTCTTATAGAAATTTCAAGATTTTTTTTCCAAATCCCTGACTTTTTCCTGTCTTATAATATTCCCTGACTTCTCCCTGATTTCCAGGATTTGCCTGACCTACGACCACCCTGTAAACTTTGAAGTTTTCATTTTTAACTTTCTATTCTAATAATAAGTATGAAAATAAAATCGTATTGAAACCTATCATGAGTCATCTATTGTATATAATATTTTAGGAAATAACTAAATTGGTTGAAATTATAATTAATAACTTGAATCAAATACGGCCTTTGTCATGTAAGCACAGAATTGAAACTTTCACTAATCTCTGATCTTGCTTATTCGATCATAGCAACATCATTAAAGTACATTAAATTCTTTGTTTATCAGCATTCATTACCTTAATTTCCTGCTTTGAAATTAAGGACAATATACCTGAGCACGTTTCCGCGGTTCATTTTAACATATTAGAGACTGTGTCTTGGCGTAAGTCCATTCTCTGATCCTATCAGGTACTTAATTAAAATTTACTGTCTTTGCCTTTGTTATTGAAAGTTTGCTATCAGTGAAATGATCTGCTAAAGGAAATTGCTTTAAACTTATTACAGAGAAATTAAATTTTTTCTACTTTATTCACTAGCTTCATTTTATAACTAGAAAATCATTCCACCTGGCGGGAAACAAAATTTCTAGAACCGCTTTTATTATTTATTTTGAACAAAAAACAATATATCCTTAACATGTTATTTTTTGTGAAAAATAAAAGCGGGTGTTTATTTTGTTAAGAATCATAATTTTAAAGGAATTAAAATATCAACATTTCAATTTTATAGGCTCCAAGAAAGTTGAAACTATTGGCAAGTGAAGGACGAACCTACTTTAATCTTAAAACTTTCAAAATTTAAAGAACCTTCAATTTTTCATAAGTCCAAAATAAAATGCCCAAATATTAACAAAAAATTAAAAACCTCTGAATAAAAAATCACTCGAAATATAAATGCTATATATACTTGTACATTTAATTTGAAAAGCTACTTGAATTTTAATAATGTGAAATTATTATTCTAAATCTGCAAACATTTGACAAAAATGTTATGTTGCATGTTAATCTTAAAATTTTTTATAAATTGATATTTAATTTTATAACATATGAACATCAATTCAAGGGTAAAAGTATCTTTTCACAATTTGTAATATTTAGGAAAAATACATTTTTGTTAAAATTTCAAATAATATTTAACTTACTTTACTTGAGGCTGAGGTTTGATCTTAAAGAGAAGTTTCCATTTATCGAATAAAAATCCTATTTATGTACAAATATACATATTTCGGATGCTGAAATGTTTAATTTATTATTTCTTATGAAAATCTTTCTATAGTTTATCCAGTAACTTGAATTGTCGCTAAAAATGAAAATGAGTTCAAAATCTTTTTCTTTTCAAAGTTGCAAAGAAACTTATCACATTATGTTCAGATTTTTAAATTTAATTAGTATATAAAAAAAGATTTTTTTTCAAATCTACTTAAAATTTTTTTTAAATGTGTTTGGCCTTTTAAAATTAATATGAAAAGTTTTTACGCTAAAGCTTCCTGGGTTTTAAAAATCCTTGAAAACTGGGAAGACTTAATCGCTAGCATGCTAAAATATTTTATTTTCAACATTTAAACCAAGATGTAAAAACTGGAGGTTCCTTTTTGTTGCAGTTCTTAATTTTATAAAGAGAAATCACATAGAATATGGCGCCATCATTGAGGGTTCCTTTTTTTTCAAAAACCGATTCTGATAGAAATCCCAGTTTTCCCTCTGCATTTTCGTAAATAGCATATTCGTATAGTGCACCTTTTTGGGTTAATTTAAATAATTAATACCGTACTTTTTACTATCAATCGAGTTTATATAAGATACATACGTAAAAACTAACATAATATGACACAAAATTGTTTCAAATTGTAAATCTTCTTTGAAATTTAATACTATTTGTATGCAGTTCTTTGTTTTTTAAAATTGTAGTTGAAACCCGATATTTTAACTGACTTTAACTACTTGGCTTCTATGCCATTTTGCTTGAACGGAAAACATTAAATTTTGCATTTCAAAGTGCTGGACAGATTTGTTCCATTAATTATTATTATTTAATTAATGAACGCGTTTCCTAGCAGCAATAGTTTTTAGATAATCATCGAAAATGGCTCCACGTACTTTTAATAACTGGATTCACAAAAAGCTATTCTCAAAATTAATCAATAAGTTATAATTTCCCAATTAATCTATTTGTGAGATTAATTTTTCGTTTGTTTACAAAAAATAATAAAGTCATAATAACAACAAGAGTCTTGAAGTTTGCAACCGTTATATTTTTTAAATCGGACTAGAATGAGTTTAATAAAAATTAATTTTACTCAATCCTTCTTTAAAAACTAGGTGTGTCAAGAGAATCTCGAAAGCATTGTTGTCGCTTTTCCGCCATGCCGATTGGGTAATTTTAAAAACTCGAAGAAAGAATTGTTGCCTAATTCACAAACATAATTAAGAATTCAATTTAAATTATAGGGTTAAGTAGAATGTCACACTTATGTGCATGTTTAAACTGACAAAATGTGGGATTTCTTATTGTCAAATTTTATTTAACCAACGTCAGGCATATTCAGCAGTAATAAAATTTGTATTTGACAGGAGCAAAAGTAACTTTATTGTCAAATATGAATCCAAAATTGCATTTTTGCAACTGGTGAACATGTACCATTTTTCAATGTTGTTAATTCCAGTACCTAATATATTTATTCTTTGAAACCATAACTTATCCCCTAAGGTTGATTTTATCTTGTTTTAGCCAAAATTTAATGTCCATTTTTACTTACTGATCCTTTATTATGCAAATTTTTTCTTACAATCGACACTTTAAATCGATAAAAAAAAATCTGAGATTTGAAATGAAAACTTTAATAATTTCTCAAAAATCGCTATTTTGAGGTTTTGCATATGTTTACAAAGTATTTGGTTACATTCATTTTTTTTACAGAAATTACAGTAATTGCAAATTACCTGATTAATAGTATGTTATGCGTTGAGGCGCATATACTATTTTATTTCATGACGGTGCATTTACAAGTTTCTTGCGACAGCGTAGATTTAAATTTTATTTTAATCAGTTATTAATTTAATTAGTCGATGAATTTCGCATTGGTCACTGCGATTTTTTTTAAGTATACTAAAAGACCGAAAATACAGATTTTGAAAATAGATAAGAAATTGCTACTGCGAGGTTTCAAAATTTGGTACGACCATGTTGAAGTAGGATTTCGTGATTCGATAGCACTAAACTTGAAATTGAAGAACTTACTTAATTTTATTTACGAAAAACTTACTTAATTGCAACTTTACAAATTAACGTGTTCAATTAATGAGTTCTGTAAATTAAATGACTTATAAAAACCAAAAATTTATGTAAACCGTTCCTTATTTTGACACATTCGAAGCTTGAAAATACTAAACTTTTTAAATAGTTTATTTACAATATTTTAAACCTTAATTCTATGAAATAAAAATATAGCAGAGTAGAGAAATATATTTAATTTTGTAAGTGATTTTTCCATTTTTCTTCCTAAGAAGTATTCAATATTCATCTCGAAAAATATAGAAAACCTTTAAAGTGTTTTAAAAATTATTATTTTAATTTAAATAATTAGATATTATTATAAGATTTTTCTTATCGAATCTGAAGTTGTGGAAGATTCTAAAAAATGATATATTTTTTATTTTAGTACTGAAATTCCACAACTTTTTTCAGAAAAGTAATAAATTTTTTTTTTAAACTTACAGCTTAAAAAAAAATATGAAAATTTTGTGCAAACGTTCACATTTAGGGATTAAAATCACACTTTCTACATTTTTGAGTCTTTTAGTGTTTGAAGAGGTAACATTGTTTTTTGTTTGTTGTTTTTACAAAAAATTTTCTAATTTATGCTGTATTACAATATTAGTGTGATTTGTAAAAACACTTACCCTCTAGAGTATCATCATTTACAAAATCTACCCCTAGAGTGCTTCGCCATATGACATATATGTAGTTTAAGATTTTGGTCTTTGTTGCTGCAAAAATCTTGTTTTTATATTAAATTATATTAAGAATCATCAGTGTTATTCCAAATAACCCCTAAATTACGTGTAATCCATCCCTGTAATATTAGCAATGAATAAGAAATATATGTATTAATATAACACTGCTGTAAGTAAAGGATTAAAATATTTTATTTGGACAATCAATAATAATATAACGATTTTTTTGTTAACGATGTCACTTGTTCTTCTATTAATAAACCCTTATTATATAAAAACGATATGTGTCAGGGTAAGTGTATGTGTGTACAATTTTTCAACGCAAATATGTACATGTCTGAACCTAAATAAAAATTCTTTAAACAGTTCTCTTACATGTATCATCATTAAAAGTGCCTGCTAAACAAAACATGAAAAGTTTTTTGGGGGTAGTTTTTACATGACAAGGGTTTATTAACAGAAGAGCAAGTGACATCGTTAACAAAACATTAGTTATATTATTATTGATTGTCCAAACCAAATATTTTAATCCTTTACTCACAGAAATGTTATATTAATCAATATATTTCTTATTCATTGATAATATTATAGGGATGGATGACACGTAATTTAGAGGTTATTTCGAATAACACTGATGATTCTTAATAGAATTTAATATCAAAACAAGATGTTTGCAGCAGCGAAGTCCAAAATCTTAAACTACATATATGTCGTATCGCGAAGCACTCTAGGGGTAGATTTTCTAAATGATGATACGCTAGAGGGTAAGTGTTTTTACAACTTACGCTAATATTGTAATACAGCATCAATTAGAACATTTTTGTGTAAAAACAATAAACAAAAAACAATGTTGCCTCTTAAAACACTAAAAGACTAAAAAATGTGGAAGGGGTGATTTCAACCCCTAAATGTGAACGTTTGCCCAAAATTTATATTTTTTTTTTCATTGTCTGGGATCCTCTTTTTTCCTGCAAAGTAACAAAAAAATTGGCTTTGGACACCAACCTAACCCCCCTTGTTAGTAAAAACAACATGGGTTATAATGTGAAAAATGAAATATTTTGTTTGCTAATCCCCACTTTTAAAACGCAGTAAATGAAACCTTATAGAAAATTCGAATCAAATTCAACTAGTGGAATTTAATTCTTCCAAAATACTGTGAAAATTTTTTTGTATGTTTTTTTAATATTAAAAAAAATTGATAGTACAGTTTCTGATTATATCACACGAGGTGAATCACATTTTATTAATCAGAAAAATAATCTTCTTATTTTTATTGAACTGCATCCCAATTTAAACAAAATATGTGTCATACGTATTGAATTCAATGGAATTGTTTCGCTACAATCAGAGGAACTTCCATAAATCATATACAACGTTTTCAAATCATACTCTCTAAATCTGAATTAGTGGAAAACTACTGATTAGTAGTAGTTTCCTACTAATTCAAATAGTGCCGTTTCGTTTACTAATAATTAGTAAAAATCTACTATTTCAATGAGTAAGAATAACTGACTAAGTGAATTAGTAACTATATCTAATAAAGGAATTGGTAATGCAACTACTAAATGAATTGGTAAATGCATTGCTGGTTACAATTTAAAACGTAGTTTAAAATAAATTAAAAAAACGTATATTATAATGAAGAGAATTTTATTAAAATACATTAATCTATGAATTTAAATAATAATTCAAATAAATTTCCGTTTTATCTTGTTCCACTTAAAACTCAGTGCATATTTAGGTCAAATTAATGTGGGTCCTGTATTCAATTAAATTTTAACCGTTTCAAATTCCAAAAGTTCATAGTAAAAATATTCAATTTTAAATAATATAGGTGAATTTTTAACCAAATAGTTGACTTTGGAACCAAAAAGATTAAATTTCTACCAAAAAAGACGATTTTTCAAGAAAATACATGAATTCTAAACCAAATAATTGAATTTTCAGCTAATAAATTAATTTTGCAGAAAAAACAACAAATTTTAATCTCAAATGATGAATCTTTAACTGAAATAGATGAATTCTGATCCAAAAGGACGAATTTTCAACAAAATAATAACTTTCAACCAAGTAGTTTTTATCTTCAATCTAAAAGATGAAATTTCAACCACAATTTTCGACTAAAAAGATAAAGTTCCTAACAAGATGATTAATTTTGAAACATAAAGAATAATTTTCTACCAAAAAATAAGTTTTTTTAAGAAAAGAGATCAATTTTCAACTAAAAAAGACAAACTTTCAAACAAATAGTTTAATTTTCAGTTACCAAAAATTAATTTTCAACCAAAAAATTTCCTACAAAAAAAGACAAACAAATTTTGAGCCGAAGTGATAAATTTGTTAATAAAATTATGATTCTTTTACTGGAATGGATGAATCTTCAACTGAGTAGATAAATTTTAAGCCAAATAGATTAACTTTTAACAAAAGAGTTTATCTTTCAACCAACTAGTTGTATTTTCAACCAAAAAACTGAATTTTTAACTAACATTGTACATTTTTAACTGGAATACTTAAATTTAGAACCAAAAAGATAAGGTTTCAAACAAGAAAATTAATTTTTATACAAAAAGATTTATTTTCTAACAAAAAATACGATTTTTCAATAAAATACATGAATTTTTAACCATATATTTGATTTTTTAACAAAAGAATCAGTTTTCAACATAAAAATTTAATTTTTCAGTTTAAATTTTTTGTATAAAAATTAATTTTCAACCAAGCTTATAAATTTTCAACTAAAATGATGAATCATT
>CAKNWU010325680.1:0-15752 GCA_932072015.1 Andricus quercustozae
CACCGGCATAAACTTCTGCAAATGCAGCCGGTCTATAATATTTAAGCGTGATAAATAGCTTAGTTCATTCGATGTTCAATCAGGTGGACGTATATTTCAATCAAAAACTCGTTTGTCCTCCAAACAATGCATACACGTACAGAACGTACATGAAAACATTGTTCAATTATGGTCCAGCTGCAAAAAAGAACCATCTGACTTCTGCTCTCTGGTCTGCAGATACTGCAGAATAAATGGAATATTTGTAAATATGGTAACTTTTTCTGCATTTGCTGTCAATAACGCAACTAAGCAGAAAATCTGGCTTCGAAGTCAAAGACGAGAAGAAATATCGCTTCGCGGTTTCACTCGATGCAATCAGATTACACTGAATAAATGACTGTTCTAAAATTGACATTGTTGGGACGGCGGTGTCTTCGACATCAGTCGCTGCAAACATACAGCTTTCTGTTAAAAAGTCAATCAAATGAAGACTGAGGTTTCTAATCCTGTACCAGAGCAGCCTCGATTTAGAAGTCCCCGAAACAGAGACAGCCAGTCTTCGGATACTTTGGCTGATTGAGATTTCAACACGGATCCACACAATAAAAAAGGATCGCATTGGGAGCGGTTTATATCGTCCGAAATGGCCGCGGAACGTACTTTTACAGATATGGCTTACTGCCTCTTATTCCTCAACATCTTTATCGTCTGCGTTTCTCTTTGGATGTTTTTAGCCAGTTTTGTATTAGGTTCCTGTATCATATGTGCAGCAATTTTTCTTTTCGCGGTTTTACCAAAATTTTTGCGAACATCTCGTAGAAACTGATCGCCTTGCATCGAATTTTCATAAAATGATTTTAAAACAATATAAGATTAAGTCGAGTGTTTGGCACAAACCTGAAGTCCGTTTTCAAGGAGGTGGTTATGTGCACTCATATTTAATACTGTACGCTAAGTGTTGCTTTCAAGTGTTTATCAACATGTATTTTTGCGATAAGTGTTTATTAATATCTGTAAGTCTTCAAGTATCTCTCTCTTTCTTTTTGTTATGAGGTGCCACTTACATGGCTTCTATTTTAAGATTTATTGAAAATTCATGTTTAGAAGATTGAAAAATGTGTGACTTATTCAATAATTTTATATTTTTATAACTCATGAATCGGTTTTTGCTACTTGTAATTACATATAATTTTTGTTTCAATTTGCTGAATAAACATATTTTAATATGTTCAAATGTAGTCCTAATTTCTCTGATTTATTGTCCCATTCCTCTAGAAAATAAGTTTTATTAATAACATTTAAAAGGTAAAAGAAACACATGGATATTGAATTCCTTGTTAAAACAATGAAAATATAATCGTAGACTTTAAGTAATAGAAATGACATCCGTGATCTCCCTCTTCCCAGAAATTTATCTCCAGAAATGTGCGCAAACAAATCCATGCACGTGCTCACATTAGCTGTAGTTATCAGAAGTAGTGGGGGGCATATTTACATGAATTGGACGGGCGTAAGTGGGCCATCACCCAATATTTGTACCTTACTACAAGTATAATCTTTAATTATTCTAAATGATCAAGGTGTAATAAAGACAGCAAATATGAAAGATTTTACGACCTGATATGAATCATTTTTCTTTTTCCACTCTTTTTATTTTAAGGAATAATTCAAGGTTTTCATTCAATATAAGTGATAAAAGATAATACATAGCTGTCGTTTAACGAGTCTCTTCTCGCAGAATTCTTAAAAAATTAGTTTGATGTTCTCTGCCATTGTGAGCACTCAGAAGATATGAAGCTTGTTGCTGCAATTCTCCTCACATTCGCTGGATTCTTTTATTATAAATGTAAGTGTATTATAATGTTATAATCAATATTTGTGAAAAATCTCGAGAAAACGTGATGATCTTTCAAATTTTGTAGGCCTAAAATAAAGATAAAACGGCAGGAACTGTGTCGCATTAATTTAAGATTTAGGTTGTGCCACAAGTTGAAGTCGGGTACGAAATTCGAGGAATTCTTGCTCTTATTGTAACTGTTTACATATTCTCTACAAAACGTCAAAAGTAACTCTAATAGATGTCATTCCAAAGAATTTTGATAAGCTTTCCAACGGGTTTTCTAGCCTGAAAATTATTGAGTGATGTACTTGGATTTGGCTAACTAAAAATTGCATTTTTATTGCTATCTGCATCCAAGCCTGCTCCAAGTTTAAGTTAGTTTTATTTTGAGATTATCCACTTCCGAATCTATTTCCGCGAAACTGGATAGAATTTTCAGATCAATCTTTGCTAAAAGATGATTTCGATTTTACAGAATACATTCTCGGTGAAAAATTTAAAAGTCAAATTGTAAAATAAAAACGATCAATATTTCAGAAAAAATGGAATATAATAGTAGACTCTTCAAGCAAAAAAGATTATTTTCAGTGAACCGGATTTTGGTTTTCTTAGTTGCTTTTTTTAATTCAATTCGAATTTAGGCATTTAGATGCCTTACTTGTGAAATAAAATCAGTAATTCTCATTTTTTAAGCATTTAAAACAATTGTTATTTACATTCATGCTTTCCATGTGTAATACGACATTCTACACTATCTTCATAAATATCAATTTTTGACCTAACAAATTAGGCGCAGATGGATATCCAGACCACTTTGGTCCATTCACCGTTGTTATCGAAATGAAGACTGGCTCTTATTTTGTGAAAAACCTCGTGGAGCAGGAGATTTCGGCAAATGCACTGCCCATAAACTGGATAACACCTCGGAATGATTCAACTCCTTTCAAGCTCTATAACGTTTTTATACAAACTTCAGGGAATCGATGTTTTGTTTCAAAAGCAAAGCTCCTACGTCACAACGCAGATCCTGCTCATCATCCTATTCAGGTTTTGCCAGATATGGCTTATGTACATTTAGACAAAGATCTATGGCTTGAAACTGAATCTTTTCAACTCTTCGATGTTAATACTCAAAAGAATAATCGTGATTATACAAACATCATTTTCATAACAATACCAGGAACTCATTCAGTCTATACTGCAAAACTGAAAACGTTTTTCACACCACAGCAAGCACAGCGAACACAGCCAGCACGCTACAACACACCAAATTTGTTCAGGTTTATGGGCGGATCTAATACTCCACTATATTTTATTTGAGGAATCTGTTCGCTTAGCTTGAGTAAAAAGTTTTTTTTTACTTTAAGCAAAACGTTCGGTTACTTTATATGAACTCTTCTAGTAGATCAGTAATTTTTACCAACTTCCTGAGTCCGAAAACTTATTATCTTCGGCTGATTGTTTTATACTTTTATGATCATACTTATTTCAGGAAAACATTCAGATGGTATAGAAATACGTATTCTTATAGCAGCTAATTCTTATCAGTCCAAATTACTGCCTCTTAGACTGTCATTATTTTATGTTAATGCTTTCATGATGTGTCGAATATATGATATCCCTCATATAGGGAAAATGGATAAATAAGTCCAAAGATGACTTCGGCTGATTCAAGGATCGTTCTAAATTCATTTCTTTATTTCCAGCTATAAGTTCAGGCATTATAAGGAATAGTTCAGGTCCTTGAGATTAACTTGTTTTTGTGCACTCAATCCTGATGTATCAATAGTGCTGCAGCTCAATTAAATTTTCTATTTAGTATGAAAATGATCCACGATGAGTTCAAAGGAATTTAAACGGATTTATAAACTTGCATAAGTTTATAATCAATTAATGTAAATTCGAGTTAAGCTTACACAAATTCAAGATTAAATGACAAATATTCACGCCATTTAAGAATAAATTCATAGGAATTCAAGATAAATTGATTCCAATTTAAGATGAAGTAATGTTAATTTCTAACGAATTTATGCTAACTTAAGCTAACTTCACGCAATAGCCAGCTTTAGCGTTCCAATAATCGATTCTGGTATCTGCGTTGTAACTATTCTTTCCGGAAACAGGCAAACAAATTCGCTTCTGATAATCAGTAAACCTATTTATGTACGAAATAACCTTCCATATCCACGCTTTCAAGAATGAAAATTATAGAAGCGTCCACGCCATCAAGACTCCATACTTTTTCTTAAGGGAAATCATAATATATATTTTGAAAAGTATGTATATTCCATTGTGTAAATATAAAATTCTTCATTCAACGTATAGTATAGTATAGTATTCCGCGTTGTATTGTACACTAGAGCTACTTGAATATTAAGAATATGAAATATTAATAAAAGTTGGTTTAAAAATTTAATGGTTGAGTATTGTTTTAACGTGTCCTGAACATTCAAGCAAGGAAATCGAAATTTCCTAAAATCAAAACCACCAAACATTTTTTGTTTGAAATATTGGTGTCGGAAATCACTTTACAATAAATGTGGGAAATATTATTTAGAAGATAAAGTAGGTGAATCTATTTTAAGGGATGTTTTCACATTCTTTGAAGATTTAAAGAATGAAATCAACATTTCGTAACAATCGAAGTGACAACAAAAAATAGTGGCCAAAAATATTATATTTTTAATTTATGTCATAATGTTTTCTGTGTAATAAAAATGTAAAATATCAGTGTTTCGTCCACTATATATAAATTAAGTACAACTTTCTCACCAGGGTTGTTTGCCATGTACTAATATTAATTATTATTATACCAATATATCTATTTTCGTGTCTAGTCTTTTTGGTGTTATTATTATAAACACATCACCAGTTATGTCACAAGCTTCTCAGTTGCAAGAATTTTTTGTATAAATTTGTTCCTTCGAGGACTACTCTTTCCTAAGAACGTGATCAACAAATACTAAATAATGAAATATTTTTAAAGAGTTTTGTAAAGGAGAGGATGTTCCAAATGATATCCCATGTGATTTTCTGTATTGATCTTCTAATTTTAAAATCCCCTGATATTGGGAAAAGAGCAAACATAATCCACATAAAAAAGTACAATACTATTTGAAAAATGGTTCTTGTTGAAGTACACTTATTATTGGTTTCTAACTAAAAACTCCAAGCAAAACTGAAGATTTCAGAAAAAAGCAACTTTCTAGCAGTACTCTAAGAGAAGATAGTTCTAAACAAAAACCAATTGTTTAAATAAGCATATTTGTTAACTTGCATTAATTATTACCTAGCTAAGTGAAAAAAGTTGATTTCTTTTCTTGAAAAACAAATACCTAGAATATGATCAATAATAAAGAATTGTAGCAATGTTTAAACAACAACCAACAGTGCATTGGTCATTAGTACATTCACAAGTGCAGTGTTTTAAAACGGAAATTCCAAAAGTATTGGGCTTGTACCCTAAAAAACATCTATGAGCTGTGCGCGAAATGTGACGATATGGAAATTTTAATCATCTTTTACATGTTTAATTCTTAGTTTACCATCTGTATCGGCTATTCCCGTTAAATATGACACAGCTTGAGCAAGTTGGTATTTTCCAGTTAACAAGATTTTCAAATCTCTTTCAATCATTTCCGGAGAATCTAAAATGTCTTCTGATTTGACTCTTTTGAAAGGAAGTTTCCGACGAAGCCATCCTTTTTCTTCTGCCTCAGTAGCCAAAGTATTCTGCACATTTCTTTGACTATGCATTCTTTGCAAAATGTCAAAAGTGTTTACATCAGATGTTATATGTCCGTTACAAATTAAAAAGAATTGATGGTCGATGTCGAACAATTTTTTTGCTACAAGTTCTTGGATCCCCGAACGGGATTGGCTGTTTCGCAACTACATGAACATTTCCTTAAGAGCATTTACTTTTTCCCAAGTTAATCCTGTAAATACTTCTAATTGTTTTTCGGAAAGACTATATTAACCTACTGTATCCAATAAACTTGAATCACACCTTTTAGAGATTTCCATTCCTTTAGACTTGATGTGTTAGAATGCACCTTCAGAAGACCAAGATCTTCATCTAATAAAAATTTTTTTATTACATCAGCTCGACAGCACCGATTGCCTTGTGGTATGTGTATTTTCTTCGTAATTCAAGGCTGCGTTCGAGCTTATTCAGGGATCGTAGTTAAATTCGTCGTGGAGAAGCAGAGGGAACAATATTTGTGAGTTTCAACAGTCCGCTAAATACGAAGTTGAATGTGTTCAACATCAGGCTTAATGAAAGAGAAAAAGTATTTGCTTTAGTTTTATTTTTTAATTTCTTTTTTGCCTTTCCGTTTGTTTACGAAAGTGTCACAACCAGTATATTTGAAATTTATTGTTGGCTGAAACATATTTAATTAAAAAAATGAGCTGTTTTCAAGCAAAAGTATGTAGTACAATTAATAACTTCTGACAGATTCTATAAAAATAAAAACCGCGATCTTCTTTACAAATCGTATAATCTTCATTTATTCTTAATATTCCAGTTGTAATAAATGTAACAAATATGAGAGATCTTGAAATCTGACACGAATAATTTTTCTCCTTCCACCCTTTTTATTTTGGGGAATAATGAATAATTGTGATTAAATATAAATGATAAAAGTTACTATATATAGCAGTGGTTTATCGAGTCACTCCTCTCAAAATTCTTCAAAAATTAGTTTGCTTCTTTGTCATTGCGACTATTGAGAAGAAATTAAGATTATTTTTGCTATTCTCCTCACACTTGTTGGATTGCTTCATTTGAAATGTGAGTTTTGCATAACATTATAATTAATATTCGTGAAAAATATATGTCACTACAGATGGAAATTGTCCATACGGCCATCGCGAGTACTATCGAAAATCACTGCTGACTTTAGAACGGCGTCTGATGACGCGTAATAGAAATATTTTTGGCTGTTCGAAAAGAATAAAGCACGTAGAAACTTAAAAAAAATGGAAGAATTTTTTTATTTTGGACTTCGACTTTAACTTGTGATATGACCTAAAAAAATTGTAGCGAAAATCTAAAATTTATACCACACAGTTTTTAAAGTCTTGTCTTGAATTTGGGTCAACAAAACTTTTAAAATCTTCGAAACTCGACGCAGATACGTTTTTGACATATTTAGTGATATCTCGAGAACCCGTTCAGTTGCTTCATATAAACTCTTCTAGTGGACCAGTAATTTTTACCAAGTTGCTGAGTTCGATAATTTATTGTCTTTGACATATTGTGTATACTTTTATTATCATATTTAAGTAAGGAAAATGTTAAGTTGGTATAGAAATATGTATTCTTACAAAAGCTAATTTTTCGGCTGGTATCGAAAAAATGAATATCCCTGAATTCGGCATAATGGGTTTCGAGATCAAGTTTGTTGTTTTCCTCACGTTTCTCGATATCGCAATTTAGATACTGCTTGCAGTCCATATACGTGTACATTATTATTACTCGGACACAAGCTTTGTGGAATCTATAATATTGGCGTGCATTTTAAGTCATAAATCTTTTTAAAATGTTGAAAGTTAACCCCAACTGTCATTGCTCCTAATATCTAATATCTCACATCTATTCCCAATATATCTATTCTAGCCATTTGTATAATTTGTAACGACTATATGATATCCCTCGTATGGGGAAAAGGGATAAATAAGGCCGAAGATATTTACTTTGGCTGATTCAAGTAGCATTCTAAATGCTTAAAATTAATTCGCACGAATTGAAGATAAACTATCCAAATTCAAGATAAATTCAAGCGAGTCCTAGATGAATTCAGGGGAATTCAAGATAATTTGATTCAAGTTCAAGATGACGAAATGTGAATTCCTATTAAAATTATGCTAATTCAAGATGACTTCACACAATAGCTAGTTTGAGCATTTCCATAATCAAATATGGTAGGGTAGAGCGGGGTCAAAAGTGCCGCGGGGAAAAAGTCCTATACACGATAATGCAAAAACAAATCATTTGTTACTCGACCTGATATTTTCCGTCGATCGGTTGAATCACCATAAACTCCTTATAGTCGATGGGAGCCGCTAAAAGCTGTTTTTGAGATCGTGGCTGAGGTTAAGTTGTTTTTTCATGCAGAAAATTGTTTGATCGTTACCTTTTCTTTTTGGTACCAACAATTATTTTCACCTGCCATGTTCATGAATTAGGTGTAATTTGATGCCCATATATGTATTCTTGTAGTGCAGATAGCTTACTGTTCAAAATATGTTGTGTTGTTTCATAAATGTTGACTGTAGATAATGGTAATATATGGGGGTAAAAAGTGCCTGGAATATTCCGAAGATATCTGCAAATATCCTTATTCTATCCCATGAATGTCCCGATTTCACATTTCAAATATTCTATTGTGATCTTCCATATCTTCTCTTTTAAGAATACAAATTATAGAAGCGTACGCGTCATCAAGACTCCATACTTTTTCTGCCGGGAAATGATAATACATATTCTGCAAATTATGTATATTCTATCGTATAAATAAAAAACCCTTTCTTTAATAACAACAACGTCTTTTTTCTACTATTTGGAAGAATGTATGGTATTCCGCATTATAAAGCACACTAGGGCCGCTTGAATATTAAGAATACGGAATATTAAGAAAAGTTTATTTGCAACTTTGATGTTTGAGGAGTTTTTTAACATGCCCTAAACATTCAAGTAATTGAATTCATTTTAAGGGATGTTTTTACATCCTTTGATGATTCAGAGAATGAAATCAACATTTTCCAACAACCAAAGTGACAAGAAACTACTAATGCTCAGACTAAGTATTATTATACCAGTGTGTTAGTTGTAAGGATGCTTCTTATAAATATTTTCGTTAAAGGACTACTCTTTCCTGAAAACTTTATCAATAATTAATAAATACAGAAATATTTTTAAAGGGTTTCGTCAAAGAGAGTCTGTTCCGAACGATATCCCATGTGATTTCCTATGCTGATATGGGTTAATTTTAAAATCACATGGGATGTCAGATGTCGAAAATCAGTGGTGTTCGTGTTTCATCTATTTAGGTTTTAATATAGAACCTCTTACAAAAAAAAAACATTTTCAAATAGTCTGCCAGATTACTTATGATGCATATAAATGTGATTTTTTGTGTAAACATTTCAAACCAAAATAACTGATACTGATACCCGTTTAAAAAACTGAAGTTTTCTTATTTTATCTATGTTGGCGTTACAAAATGCATCCCTGAAGAAACTAAAATACTTATTTTAATTGTGGGTGTTTCGGGTTAATATAGTGAACTATTCTTCAGCATAAAGAGTTTTAGTAAAAAATTTACAACTATTTTCGTGGAAAGGAAATCTTCTATTTGATCATTTATCAAATAGGGTTCTAAAATAAGTCATGCATCTCAAAAACAATTATTTTGTCTCGTTTTGAGTGAATAGGTTCTTTTTTTTTAAAGAACATGCTCTACAAAACATTTGTAAAATAGACAAATGTGATTAAGACTAGTCATCCCGGAATTCGGAATGACTAGTCAAATATTTCCAATTCCCCCAATGTTTCTGATAATTTTCTTTAGAATTATTGATCTCGATGTTGGAGATCGTAAAAAAAATTATAATACCTTGGTTACTTTTTAAAATTAAAGTCAAAGATATAGATTATTGTCTCGACAAGAATCTTTTTCTGAATGCAACGTTTTTTTATACTTAACCAAACATTTATTCAACTTAAATAATAATTTATTCGTTCCAATAATAAAATTTTTTTTATATTTCTTCAAAAGTGCATCTTAGGATGAATAATTTCTAAAAAAATTATTCAATTATCGCTAAAATAACCAAAGTTATGAAAGTTAAAAAAGGATTTTTCTTTCCAGACCTAGGAGAACAAATACTAGAATTTTTATAAAAATTACTAACAATAGATGAAATTCTCCAGACGATTTGACATGGAATTGCTCTGATCTTTAGTTATTCTGAATGTTTGATATATAACGTATATAACAAATATAAAAGATGTTAAAATCTGAATTTAATAATCTTCCTTGATTCACTCCGTTCAATTTGAGGAATAAAATAATGAAGTTTGTCATTGCATACAAGTTATAAGAGTTAGTTTATATGTATATATATATATATATATATATATATATATATATATAAAATATATATATAATTTTGATTTTAATATTTATAAAAAATATTATATGTATGTGTTTAAACATTTTTATACTTGAAAGTATTCAGTTTGAAATTTTTATTAATAAATTATCTCAACATCCATCTTAAACCTAATATTTAAATTTCCATCCATGAATATTAATTTTATACCAAAAAAGACAAATTTTTTACAAAATAAATAAAATTTTACCCAAATAATTTAATTTTTGCCAAGTTCCATTAATTTTGTACCTGATAAATAAATAAAATACCTGATAAAATACAACTGTATTTTAAAACTAATAAAGATCAGTTTTTAATTTAAAATAGAATAGATACATTTGCATTTAAAAAATAAATTTTCAACAAGAAAGTTGATTTTTTTAAAAAGAGTTTACTTTTCAGACAAGCAAATCAATTTTAGAACAAAGAGTTGAATTTTGAATTAATTTCATGTACATGCAACAACAACAAAAATGAACTTTAAAGAAAGTAGTGAAACTTTCAACCAATTAGTTTCATTTTCAATATAAAAAGATGAATTTTCAACAAAAAATGTCATAATGGATATTTTAACCGAAACATGAAGTTTGTTGAAAATTTAACTATTTAGTGAGAAGATTATGTATTTTGTTGAAAATTCAACCATTTGGGTGAGAAGATTATGCATTTTATTGAAAATTTGTCATGTTTGTTGAAACATTAATTTTGAACAAGACGATTAATTTTCAAACAAAAAATTTTATTACTGAACAAAATACATTAATTTTCAGCCAAAAAATTGAATTTTCAACTAAAAAAGATACATTATCGCTAAAAAATGGAATAGTTAAATTTTCAGATAAAAAGAATAAATTTTGACCCAATATGAAAAGGAATTATCAACAAAACATTTAAATTTTCAAACAAAAAAATAAATTTTCAACTAAAATTATGAATCGTTAAAGAAAAAAAATTTAAACAAAGTAGTTCAACTTTCGACCCAATAGTTCATTTTCCCTAAATGGGAATTTTCAACAGAAAACCAAAAAGGATGACGATCTGGACACTTAAAATATGAGTAAGCAATTCTAATATCTGTCATGGTTTCGTGAATCCATACAGTAACTTTATTTAGGAATACGAGTTATACAGTATTTCCGTAGCGAAGGTGAGAATATAAATAACGCTGTCTTCAAAGAGATTGGGCATTTTACGCTTTGTGTTTTTTCAAATTTTCTAAGATCAGGTAAAAGTATTCGCGGTGTTAACATTTGGAGATAAATAGTATCATGTTTTCCACCATTGATAGCATCGACCATTAAATGCACATCTTCCCTTAATTCATTGAAAATCATAGTACACATGGAAATTTGATTTGATATAAACAAATTTTGTGTGTTATTATTAATTTAATTTTTCATACTATTAATAATGTAACTTTTCTCTTTACTATGTTCCATCATTACATTGACCCCGCACAAAGCTGAATTTAATAAGGCTTTGAGCATCCTTGTTTGGTTTAAAAGACTGTTCGCGAGGATTCTTTTGTCTTTGTACAATTCGTGAATTGATGTTTTCCAAGTCGCTCTCGGTCAAAGTATCTGACAATTTTTCAGAAATTCTACCTATTGCGTTTATCAGCCCACATTTTTGTCTGTTACTTCCTAGCCGTTTATCTAATAATTTCTTTTATTCGATAAATTCTACTATTTAATGTTTTTGTTTCAAATTGTTAGCTACAATTTATTCAACACATTGCAAAATTTGTTTCATGCAGTTTACGCAATTTGAGAAACAAAAGTTCAAGTTTGGATAAAGGCTGATCTAATTTCCACCTTACTGATAGTATAGTTTCAGTCGGTTGGCATGCACGATATAATTTTTGTATCTCGAAAAGGAATTCGCAATTGGTTTTACCTATTCTCCTAATAATGGTATAAGGAAATAACTATTGCTTTTCCACTTTAGTTGATTTACTGTCGTTCTGTTAGAGAACAGAATTGCCTGATTCGAAGATAATGTTAGTGCGTAAAATTGCAGCGTCTTATTTGCGCTTAAGATACTATTGCGTCTTTCTTATTGCATATTTCCCTTTTTCGAGATACTATTGGTGACGCCTTTTCTACATGTTTAATATTTCCTGGTATGTTAATGAACTTGTGGTAGATAGTACTGAAGGTAAATTGATTGAAATCAGGATAAAATATTTAGTAAGGACGTCCTGAATGCATAAGATGTACTTATTTTTGGATCGTCTTTCGCCCAATGGTGCAACTACGCAAATAGCGATTTTTTCGTTTGGCTGCGTCGATATTTCTGGAATCACAGCTTCTACTTTAAATCGGATTCGTGTCAATTTTTCCTGTTGGCAAGTTCTACATTTTTCATGAAATCAATGACATCCATTTCCTCCCAAAAAGTTTGTTCACATAGTCTTCGGATGGTTTTGTTTTCTCCAGTGTGACCGGTTGCTACGTTTCCGTGTGCTCCTTTTAATAAAGTTAGCTTTCCTCCTCCACTCTTCTTCATCATAGACGGACAGTTGAATTCACAGCAAGAAGAAGATATTTTTCTTGCTGATTTCAATAACAATTTTTTGGCCCAGCTTAGGGTTTGATTTTCAATTTGCTTGGCCTGCAATTCGTTTTCCAAGAGGAATATTCCTTGAGAATTTCGTTTTTGTCTTTTGATAGTGGTTTTCTTAATCTTCTCGCGATAGGTTCATTAACTTCATTTGCTGGTTATCCATCTACCAATACTTCTGTTTCAGTGTAGATCTCCTCAGTTTCTGAGTCATTATTATCAGTAATAATCACATCACTAAGTTTTGGGTTATTATCTTCAGCATTGTCTTCTGTGTTTCTTGATGAGTTTTCTGAAATATTTTGCACCTGATTGAGTGAATGCATTCGGGAGAGGACATCAGCAGTTTGTTTTATAAATTTTGGTACCAATAAATATTGACGTAATCATCTGATTGCTTAAACAATCGCTAGCAATTCCTTCATTATAGTAGTGTAGTTTAACTCTGGTGGGTTAAACGTTCTTGAAATATAACAAACAAGATGTCCTCTTTGAGATAAAATTGCTCCTAAACCTACATTGGAAGCGTCTGTGGTTAATGTAAATTTTTCATTGTCATCCGGGTATTGTTATACGGGAGAGGAGCAACGTTTTTTTTTAATTCTAGGAAGCTTCTCTCACAAAATGAAGTCCACACGAAACGTTGATCCTTCTTTGTCCGTTTTGTCAATGGCTCTGCTATAATTAAGTAGTTCTTTTGTAAATTTACGCTGATATCCGGTTTATCCTAGAAAGGTCATTACTGCTTTTCTGTTTGTTGGTCTTTTAAAATTATTAATCGCGGAGACTTTATTCGGGGTGGGTTTCACTCCAGTTTTTGTAATTCTATGGCCCAGATATTCAAGTTCTGTTCTCAAGAAATCGCACTTATTGGGCTGCAATTTGAACGTCTTAGTGTAAACGTCTTTGTGTACAAAATAACCAATTTTGGAAAGCTTCTCGTGTAGAGTTTGGAAAATCAAACATAGCACCCGACGGTTTGAGTTTACGATATCACGGCGGAAATAATATTCCGATTCTAAATATCTGTATTTCTAGAAATAAAAATTATAAAAGCGATTTGTTTATCAAGACTGCATAACTATTATTACGGAAAATTCACATGTATCTTCAGCACATTATTTGTATATCATCGCATAAATAAATTAACTCTAAGGTCAATATTTATAATAAAGTCTTTCTTTCCTATAATTTTGTACAAAGAAATTACTTTACAACGAATAAAAAGAAAATCACTGGAAATTTCAACAAATTTTAAGGATTTGCAAAGACTCGAAAACATTTTATGGGATTTAGAAAAATGTCAAAAGATCTCAAAGGTTTTAGAACATTTCATGAGATTCAGAAAAATATAAAAGATTTCAATAACATCAATCATAACATAAATCCTGAAATAGGCAGAAATTTTGTTCTATCTCATACTAAAGTAGTGAAATACACCTGAAAATGAGTGCTTTCGCAAAAATTCAAAAAACCAGAAATTTCAAACACTTTCAATAAAAATTGGCCTTCTAATCAAATTTAAAGCAGTGAGTTTTTAAAAACATTGATTTAAAAAAATTTTCAGAACACTAAAAGTATTTCAGTAAAAGAAAAACTGCGATCTTCTTTCAAGGCCTATTCAATTTTTCACCTACGTATGTATTTTGATACATAAGACAGAAAAAGATAAGGAAAATTATTTTGACTCTTATTTTGACGAAAAGTTTAATCTTAAATTATTTTATATGTTCTAGGTGTAATAAAGATAGCAAAGATGAATAATTTTGTAATCTGATATGAATATTTTTTCTCCTTATGCTCTTTTTAGTTTTTGGGGGATAATTAAAGTTTGTCATTAAATATTTTATTGAGAAAAGGTAGAATATAACAGTCGTTTATCGAGTCAAGCCTCACAAAATTCTTAAAAAATTTGTTTCCCGTTCTCTGATATTGAGACTCTGCAGAAGAAATGAAGATTATTTCTCCCATTCTGCTCACATTCCACAAAAATATAATAGACAATATTTGAACTAAAAAAGGATTTTAGTTTTGAAATAAAGACAGTCGAATTTAATAATACAAGGTGAGTTCTCAACGAAAAAGGCAACATTTGATATTTCAACCTAGGAATATTTTTATTTTAAAAGAAAAACAGTTGAATTTAACCAAGACAGATGAATTTTCTACCAAATAGTTGAATCCTCAACAAAAAAGTATCATTTTTAATAAAAAAATTAAAATTTTGAATTTACAGTTCACAAAATTGATTTCCAACCAAACAAAAAAACGATCAATCAATAAAATAGTTAAATTTTTAACCAAACCGTTCTGTAGATCTGCAAGCAGTTGAATTTTCAATAAAAAATAATAATTTTCTGGCAAAGAATGACAAAACAACAAAATACGTCAATTTTCAATCGAATAGATGAATTTTTAACTTAAAACGATCAAGTTTTATACAAAAATAGAAATATTAAATTTTCAGTTGAACAATTAATTTTCAAACAAAAACAAAACTATTTTCAACAAAATAGTTTAATCTTTAACTAAAAAAATTATTTCTTTACTAAGTAGTTCGATTTAATAAAAAATATGTATTGCATACAAAAAATACCAATTGGCAACAAAACTCATAAATTTTTAATTAAATAAATGAATTAAAACTAGAAAAAATTAGTTTTTAACAAAAGATAGAATAGTTGAATTTTCAGTTAAAAAATTTATTTTATTAAAAAGGTGTTAAATCCTCCACCAATAAAATGAAAGTTTAAAAACTCAAACTTTCCTGCCCATAATTTCAGCAAAACTTAAGTTTCTGCTTTTCGTTCGTTATATAGTTCTGTACTGCCACCCTTGATCTAATAAAATTAATTTTTAACAAGATGGTTCAACTTTTAACTAAGAAGTTGAATTTCCAAAAAAAAAAAAAATTAATTTTCTACCAAAATGATACCAATTTTTATCAAAATATATACATTTCCAACTGAATAGTTGAATTTTCAACCGAAAAAGCAAAATCCTTAAGTGGCTCAAAAAATCGATTTTTTTTTCCTAATTCGATAGTATAATATTTGGAGAAAAAGTTCCCAGAGTAACTGTAAGTATGAAAAATTAAATTTTATAACCAAAAATTTGGCACGAATATTCGTAACATGTTTTTACATACCCTGAACTAGGATCTTTTCGATATTCCAAAAAATATAAATTAGTCGAGCAAAAAACG